>SRMA01027211.1:35011-84388 GCA_007224835.1 Danionella cerebrum | reverse complement strand
CCTTGGCTACGGTAGCCGCAGCGGTGCTTCCGCATCCATACTCACGAGCGAAACTGCTTTTGACTCTCGCATTTGAGTGATCTCTCACGCTACAAACCCGATTTTTCGCGCAAAAATACATTTTAAGATGTGAAATGGGCACAGCTAATAGTTTATTTGCGATCTGTTTCTTGAGCCTGATGATAAGATGATGATCGATCTGCATCGCCTTCAGTCTGTGAGGGGTTTTTTTCCGCATGTGTTTTGACGTCAGGTGCACAGATGAGCGTGCGCGCTCTCTCTCGCTCTCGCTCTTGCTCGCGTGAGGAAAACAAAACGCTCTCAATGACTGAAACTCCTCTTTAATAAACTCAAACTCAAATCATCTCTCAACGGTACATCTCACACATGACATACTAGATAACAAACTTAAGTAACGTGTTCTGCAATTGGGTAGTGTTCCTAACCAGGTAAGAGCGCATAAGGATCATATCTTAACACCATGCAACCGAATTGTCACTTAAATAAGCTATAAATAATGAGTTATTTAACATTAAGGAGTAGTTACATTTATTTTACATTTAATTATTAATTAATTATTAAATAATTATTATTTTACATGTGGGGGTGCCAAGATTCTTTTAAAGGTTTAAAGGGGGGCTCGACTAAAAAAGTTTGAGAACCACTGTATTATTACTAATGTGGGGCAATCTTACTAGCTATTATTAGTAATGTAGTGACAATGTTACTAGCTATTATTAGTAATGTAGTGACAATGTTGCACTGGAACAGGGATGGTGATAACGAATGGTGGACTTTAGAGTGATGAGTGGGGGCAAAGAAAAACATTACAGCCTTTTTTTTTGTTACTTTTACTGTTTACTGTCTGCTCATGTTACATGTTTGGCTGTTAACTTTTACACAGTTGATATAAAATATTTTACAAAAGTGTTTGGTTCAGAATCTTTTTTTTCTAGATCTTCCTCTTTTAAAATTGGGTGCGTCTTATGTGCCGGTGCGTCTTATGAGCCGAAAAATACAGTAATTTCGATTGCAGGCTACGTTTTGTAAAGAAAGCGCTCATGGATCGTTTATATGTATTATCTGGCTTTCCATTCATTCCTATGGTTATATTCCTCTCCATTAATGCCTTAAAATCATCATCAGCAGTTTTACTGTACTAATAATAACCTTGAAATTATTTGGAAAACTACTAAAAATATCCCTTTTTGATGTGCATTCTTTAAGATGGAATGAGAGCGGTAACGGAGCTCAGCCACCTGTCTGCTGCACATTGTGTGGCGTCTATTAATAGATTCCCTTTGTTGAGTAATAGCTTGGATATGATAACGCGCTTTAGAAGCTGCATCCCCAACCCCCTTCCTATATGAGACTTTAATTGAAAATTGCATCCTATAAACCAAAGATTCAAACAGAATTCTCTTATTAATAGAAGGGTTTGTTAGGTGAAGCGATTGGATCAACGGTTATAAACCTGTCTGAAACATTTGCACGGGCAATTTAAACAATAACTGGCTACCATGCTGCTAAGGGTATTAGAGTTACTCGCTTGCGAATAGCACAAGGCTTTTATTATCTGCTTCACATGCAGTTGCTAAGGTATCCGAATGGTTGCTAGGTAATTGCTCAGGTGGTTGCAAGATAGTTTTGAGTAATTGCATGGTGCTGACTGTGTTTGCTGGAAACCAAAGCGTCAGCATTGTGTATTTGATGATATGGCACAGTGTAAAGGCCAAAATATTTTTATAGTTATCTTTATTTCTGCCAGGTGTCTGCTAAAATTAGGAGCCTCTCCTAAGGTAAGGTTCATCTTGGTATCCCTCTATAAAAACAAATGCCTACAAAAGCAATCAATCATCAGATTCCAACATCACCACCATGATCGAATAGCATGATAAGATGGCCAACCTACACAAGATCCACCTCATGGTGATTTAGTGATCATGCAAACCGTGAGGAACCAGCTCAGGACCAGACAGGAGGATCTCAGTGAAGCTGGTAGCAGTCACCAGGAAAACAATTGGTAACACACTGCAGCAACTGAAATTCTACCATATCAACAGTGTTTTTACAAGAATTTTCTATAAGTTGGGAAATAACATTACCCCAAACTCCACATCATGGGCTTATTATCCATCACAAATGGGGATGATTTGAAAATATTGTAGGACCATAACAATTAAAGCTGAGCAACTGCTATAGTTCCGTTAAACAAGAAATCAAAATGTTCAAAATCCTTATGTGCATGAAGGGAAAGTTAATTAATAAAATGAATACACTAAATATAGCACTAAACATATTTTAATCACATGTACGGTTTTGATGCTCATTAACGCTGTCACACGCTCTGCTTCTTTAGAAACATTAACTGTCTCTCTCACTGAAAGCCACAGCTACTTTAATTCACGCTTTAGTCACCTCCAGGATTGACTTCTGCAATGCACTTTTTTAAAGAGTTAACCTCATCACTCCACAAACTCCTACTCATTCAAAATGTGGCAGCTAGAGTAATTACAAGCCCCCACACCCCCCAGTCTGAGCACATCACACCCGTCCTGCACCATTTGGACCAGCCCAAACCTCAGACTTTCAAGTCCAAACTTGAATATAATGTTCACTTATTTTTAAGGCTTTTCACATGTGTGAGTGCCATAAAAAGTGCCCTCAAATAAAATGTATTATTATTATACAACAATTATTTATGTTGTTGTTGTTATTAAAACCGTTAATCTTTACACTGTTAAGCTAAAACTCGCATCTCTCAGTGACACACCAAGTAACTCATTTACCGGTAAATGGGGATATTTTTTTCTAAGAAGCCATGTGCTGAAATAAAATTGTCAACTACTCCCACAGTATTCACAAACACATTCATTAGCAGCTTGCTTTAGTTCACATCTGAAAAATTACCCACATCACCCTGGTAATGCCAAATATATTGAATGAAACAGTCCCTCGAGGAGCATGGCCTGTCAGGCGTGATGTAATTCACCATTGGCAGTGTTCACCGTAGTGTGTGAATGAGTGTGTGGGGGGATCTGATCGTGCTAATCATTCTTATTTAGCCCAATGGCACATCTGTGAATGTGTCGCTTAGCGCCTGACACAGCAAATCAATGCCTGGGTCAACAACTTCAAGAGAAAAGCATAGCGAATCTTGTGAATGGAACAGAGTCAGACAAATTCAAGCGTCTCTTGCTTTTGATTCCGTATGGGTTTTGGGTTCATTTCAGCAAAGCATTAGTGAAATGTCAGTTGAGTTCAGGAAATGCACTGCTCTTCCAAGAATGAGAGTACATTTTATTTACATCACCATTTAGTCATCTTTGGGTTACACCGTTAAGAGCTCCTCTGCAGTTAAACCAAATATCAGATCATCTGATCAACAATTTACACAACCTTAACCACTAAATAAAACAAAAAAGCAAACATAATCACACAATGGAACAAAAAAGTTTACAATGGAATTGCTTTTAAAATAATAAATTTAAAAAATACTTCACATTGGAACAAACTGGTAAACCGGTTCAGACTAGAATCATTTGTGAAAAGTAAAGCTGAGATAACACTGGAAATTGAATATGAAACAAAATGATAATGAAAACAAATTCTGAAAATTAAAATTCACAACAGAACAAAATCTAAAACATATTTGTAATATAATTGTGAAAAATAAAATTAAATCACAAAAAAACAAAATCTAAAAGTAAACTAAACATAGAAAAAGTTCATAATGGAACAATTTGTGAAAATTCAAATTTAAAAAGTAAACATCTTCCCAATGGAATGATTAGTAAAACTGAATTCAAAATGGGACAATTTGTGAAAATTGGAATAAAATCTACGAAGTAAACTGAATTTGTTGTGAACAATAAAAGTAATTCACAAGGGATACAAAATCTAATCGTAAAATATGTTCTTAATGAAACAAACTGTAAAAAGACCCATAACATTACATTAAATGCAATTTCACAATGAAATGACAGTGTTATTAAACATTAATATTAAAGATTAAAGTTTTAAATGGAATTAAACTGCAAAATGCATGGTGTCACAGTTATGCTGGTTGCCTGATGCCACGCTCTCTGATATCAGAGCTTGGGCCTGTGACTGAGGTTAAGGGTTCTCAAACAAATTTAATATTTTGCTTATTTTGTACTTTGGTAATTATGGTTATTTGCAAAAAATGGACAGAGACCTTAAGGGCTTTACACGAGCAGACGATGTCACTTAAGGTCCCACATGCCTCAGTGGTTCAAAATCTGCAGAAGCTTGACATCGACCACAGGGATTAACAAAAAGCTCAGCTGGAGGTTACGCTGCTATACTATAAGCCAGAATTATGTGCTGATAACATCATAAAGTAAGGAATCTATAATCCTGGTCCAGGGAACTCACAGATCTGTACTTTATACCTAGCTTGCATTCATTGAGTTTGGAGAAATTCACGGAACATGACACAATAAGAGAGAAAATATGCTGATGGGTTTTAATGCTGAGCAGAATGTAATAATCGTTGTTTTAATCATGTACTTCTGCTCCTTCTGCTTTTGTTTTAGTCATTAAATCAATCTCTGCAGCCCCATGTCTCAGAAAAGGCCATTCTTTTTATTTTAATTGCTTGTAATTCACTGATGACACACTGTTTATTTTAATAGTCAAATAGAAGTAATTAGGGGGTGACCATCCAACCCTAAGGGAAACAACATTTCCCTA
The DNA here is from genome assembly GCA_007224835.1 of Danionella cerebrum. Lineage (NCBI taxonomy): Eukaryota > Metazoa > Chordata > Actinopteri > Cypriniformes > Danionidae > Danionella > Danionella cerebrum. The sequence goes on along the minus strand of SRMA01027211.1, from coordinate 79,672 downwards.
ACTATTTAATGAAGAAATGCTTTTTAAACATTTCTATGAACGATGACAGATTACTTCAATTCCAACCCCATAACACCTGAACTTGAACTGTTGAAAACATGAGTAAAATAGTTTTTGTTTTTGTAAATTTTTAAGGTTTTTCTTTGTTTTTCCTTCCACTCCTGGAAATGCATCGCCATGAACACATCAACAAGTTAAAACACTAAAATAAATTACTTTGGAGCAAATATTAAACTGAAGTTTTTCCCTCTCTTTTGAGGCAGACATCTGTTCATCAAAACAGTCCAATAAGTCACTTTGTTTCTGTTCAGCCCTGTGGTAAAGCGGATTGTGTGTTGCCCACATTTCCCAACCTTCCACATATCTTCTTGTCATCACACGGTCCTATCTTTTCCAAATAAAGGCTAAAATGCTCAAAAAAGCCAGTAAGAGGTGTAAAACTATGGAGCCAAACAACGATATATTTTGGATTTCATTTTGGTGTTGCAACATAAAAAAAATATTGGCATTGAAATTAACGTTTTAGCACTGAAAAATATGTGTGAAGCTATTGTACAATTTTCAGTGAAGAGTGCCAAGTGCCATCACCTAACATTACATTTTTCCTGAGATCATAAAGCGGGGGGTGTGGTTAAGGGGAGGGGCTATGAGAGAGGGGCCAGTCCCAGCGTATAATTCCAGCTCATCAGCAACGCTATGTGCATTCATCTCCCACCTCAACATTGATAGATTAACAAATCAAACGCAGCCTACGTCTCTTCACTACAGACTCTTCTCTCAACATGGCCTAGGCCCTTTAAGATCATTGTACGCTTACAAGTTTTACCAAACCTGCTTAAAATTAAAAGCTTTTGAAATAAATTGCGCAAGCATGTGAAATACGTTTTCACGTCTACAAATTTCATGTTCATTTTTAGCATTCGGGTCCTTGAAAATTGGCCAAGCACATAAACATTGGTCACTTGGAATCAGGAGAAATGTACGTAAACAAGTAAACACATTAATGGTCATTTCATATGGGTAAATGAATATGACGTTGTGAGGGCGTAGTTATCTTGCAAAACCATGTAGATAGAAGAACACTTCATCTGTAAAAAGAAAGGTCCGAGCTACTTGATTGAGCGAACCCTGCATCGAGGAAGACTTCCTTACCTTCCAATCATCGTAGAATGCTGCTGGACAGCAGCCTCCAGGAGGCGCTCTAGAATGGTCCACTCTCCCATGGCTGGCTACTGGAGACATCCAGGGATCACTGGACTCAAATCTGGACCCCAAGTGATCCAAAGACAAACTAAGTTTGGAGATTCTTTGAGGTAGGTGATAGGAACGTTGTTGCTTTGGTCAAATAGTCCCTTTAGATGATCAAGAAAACACGTGCATCCCTGAGACTCTTGCTTTCTCCTGTTCCACCAAATCCAGAGAGTTGTGCTTGTCCCTGGATGCCCTGGTGTCCTCAAGTGCTTCAACTATCAGTTTTCCCGCTCTTCAGGAGTATCTCCAGCTACACGCTTTTCCAATCTAAACACACGCCCTCCTGCACCTGGCCCTTTTGTTCACCAGTAAACTCACACACTCAGACACACGGTCGTCCTCTCCTTGATCTCATAATCCACCAGGCACGTTTTCCTGGCACTGCTGGTAGCGCAGACAATCACAAACACACTCCGCGCTCAGATTTAAGCTCATTGCGTACCGTTCACTCCATCTCCACACTTTCCCCTGCACTGTTGCTTCCCGTTCTTTCTATCTAGGCTAGGCTTGCTCTGCATTCTCCGCTTTTCTCCTCCGCTAACCCAGCTTCAGTGCATTTTCCCCCCTCCTCTGTCACTTTCTCTCTTGCTCTGCTGTCACTGTGAGCCTCTCTCTCTCTCGGCACACTCCTGTTCTCTGCTTTCTGTTCTCTCCCTCCACTCTCTTCAGCGTTTAATCTGTCACTCTCGATAAGCGTGCCACCTCCCCCTTCCCTCACTCTCCCTCTCTTTTCTCTTTGAGAGGACTTCCCATAGACATACATCTTTTTCAACAGAACAAATTACCCCAGCGGAGTCAAACCAAGTCCCTAGAGGACTCCACAGCATAGTTCTTTCAAAGACTTGTAGCTTTCAAACAAGCCTGGAAGACATAATTAGCCATTTTCTGGTGTGTTTCTTTGAGGTTGTAGGATGTTGACCCTCCAGGTGCTTATTTTGGGGTACACAATCAGCACAGAAATGGTTTGTCTTTGCTCTGCCCGTGAGCTGAGTTCATGCACCAATGTACAAGGACATTCCGATACACGATAAAGTTCACCCTGTTCATTCACCTTTCACTTCCCAAGCCTCTTTTTCTGTCTCGTGGGCACCTGGCATGTGCGTGTGTCCTGGGGATTAGCGAGAGAAATCAACACACCACCCCCCTCTACTTTCCTCTCATCTGCACGCAACATATCCAAACAAACTCCTCCCTTCAAGCCTAACCCTGTCTCTCTATTGCAACGGTGGAAAAGGCTTTGGCAAACTAATGACAATAAATTTGGAAAAACATTTTACAGACTGTGTTTGCCGAAGCTTTAATCATCATAGGTCTAGCTGTCCATTACAATCTTTATATTCTATAGAAGATTTGGTTTTCATAGACAACCCGTGGCCTTACATTTAGAGGTGAAACCAGGCTATAGGTCAAGGACTGAGTCAAGAGTCGATAAACAAGACTAAAATTAATTAGAGTGACATTTAAGTCCATATATGAACAGGGACAACTCAGACGATGGTAAGAGAAACTGAATGACATGCTTTAATCCCTAAAGGACAGATGCACCAATCAAGGTCTTTGTCAAAGGTCTCGGCTGGGAGAACTTTAAAGCCAATAACATCGGTGGAAGTCCACAAAACAAGATTAAGGAAATTGGAAGGAGATTGAAGGAAAAAGAAACTGGATGACAGTCATGAGTGACAGACCACAGTCATTGTTGAAAAAAGAATCCAGAAAATTCTAAACAAGAAAAATTTTCCCAGATATTAAGGTTCGGAGGCTGAAGAATGAGTTAGAACACACCAAGAGCTACATGTGCCGCTCCTGAGCCACTTCTTTGTTGCCTTGGCAATGTGATTTGGGTCATTGTTCTGCTTAAATAGCTATCGACGGCCCATTTTTAATTCCTTGGATGAGGGAAGTAGCTCGTCTTACATGGTTTGAGGATACATGGTCCATGATCCCTTAGAAGCAAAACAGTTCTCCTTTCCTTTTTGGAAGAACACCACCAGATCATGTCTTCAGCTCCATGTTTGATGATGGGGATGGTGTTATGGTGTTTGGTATCATCTCCACACACGCTGTTCACTCTTGATTTTAAGCCTGAACATAAGATTTCTGGATCAGATTAGTTTTATTTTTGATAGGTCCAACCTGTAAGGATATCCTCTGGGTTCGTTCCTGATCATCCTCATGAATATTGAACCACCATGAAGTGGCACTTCTTTAGAGCTGCACACTGGATCTTAGCAAGCTGGTCGTGAAGCTAATTTCTGACTTGCGCAGTTCCAAAATCTTGTCCCCTTCATCCTTGGACAGCTCTCTTGTTTTATATCCAATGATAGTTTCCATGTACAGGTGGCTGTTATACTATAAACCAATCTTCCTCCTAACCTCAGCTACATTTAATCTCAATTATATTTAGACAACAACCTGGGAGCATGAACACTTGCTGATTGTTTGTGGGTGGTCTACCAAAATTACGTTTCTTTGCTCTTGAGCGGTCCTCTGCAGGGGTCAAGTATTATCCCTCACTGTGTATGTACTACAACTGTCATGTTACATCAACTTTGTTACTCCCCTCATATTCAGATTTTCTGCCAAAAAACAAGTCTTTATTGTATAGTTTGGAGGTACTAAGCAGGGTTGCCAAACCAGCGACTTTGTTGGTAGTTGAGTTTTCAGTCTACCTAGAAACTTGTTTATCTTTAAATTTAGCAACTAATGACAAATATAGCAAGATAAGTTCTTGGAGACTTTTAAGTCTGGGTCTTCTCATGGAATAGTCATGCATTTACGCATGTTGCAGATGCTTTTACAAAAAACAGATTGAAAAAAAAAAAACATGAGCAATTCTGAGGAAGACTGTAAGTATGCGAAGTTCAGGGGATTTTTTTCTAGGATAGCATGAAATTTGTAAGTCTTGCCAAATTGTGTGTATAGTGAGGGTTTCCATGTCTTAGGGATGAGAAGGTTTGTGCCTTCACCATGTCTAACTTCCCTGGGAAAAGGTGAAGGTCTGGTATAGTACAACTTGATTTGTGGTCGGTTTCAACTTTAATCAAGCTCCTTTATTACTGAGCTACACAAGCAAAAATGAAGTCCAACAGAGATGGCTCTTGTGAATTGAAGGAAGATTGATGTGTGTTGGTTTGCATGAAGCGCGGTTGTTGGTAGCAAGGAAGAGCAAGGAAAAATGGGAGAGAGTATGACACAATAACCGGCATACCATTAGTTACTTCTGAGCCGTTGCTTGGTGCAGAGGTAGAGTCAATCATCTTTAACCAAGAACTGCGAGTTGACCCAGCCTACATTCCATCATACTTACAGATAAATGAAGTTGAACAAGTACCAAAGATGATCACCTTCTGAAAACTGAATTATAAGTTATGAAGCTTATTATTTGATTTTATTTGTTAGCATCTGTTTTGCTGCCAATAATTCACACATGGTAATTCAACAGATAAATGACCAATTTCCGGCCAAATCTCTGTCCATGGAAATACATGGGGATGAGTTGAGTTAATTCTTTTTAACCAAAGTGTCTAATCATTCAAATGACCATTTATTACTTGTTTTTGCCTCAGTGAGGAGGGCATGGCCAAGTGTGAAATGCATGCCCTCTGTATGAAATATCCCAGCCTTTTCATGCTTTAAAAACACCTTTTAATGTTGATTTCTAAACTGAAAAAAATTATTTGCTTAATGTCACAGAACATAAATTTAGGTTACTTTTACCATTTCATTTTAATTTTGCATTACATGCAAACCTATGCATTGCAAAAATTTGTGGAAACCATATGTAAACTGATCCTTAAACTACCCGGAGATGTTATCCAGTGACTTTTGGGCCAACCAGTCAGTGGAGACTTTTTCTGAACTGGTAGTAGGCGAGTTCTCCCATACACTATGGTAAAACTGAATTTCGGACGTCAGTCTGTGACGTGCGTTTCATAAATTTCCAGTCTGGAAAAAAAACATAGGAACCAATGCCTGGTGAGACATTCCTTCAGTTTGCAAAGCATTACAGGACCTCACAGAGGTGAATCTGCTCAGTGTATGTGATTGTTTCTTTGCACCAGAACAGGATTAGGGTAGGGACATCCCACTGGACAGCAAGGATCAGTGGTGATGAACAGGGTGGGCGTCTCTTTAGGTAAGATTACAATCCCAACCATGATTGCATGATAATCAGCTTTGCCTGAACGCTTCTACCAGGGGGAAGCAAGGGGCAAAGGCCCACATTTCCCCAGTGGGAGCCTTAATTAAAGCTTAAGATAATGGAAAAGCCCCCTCCTGCTCTAACTGCCCACCTCAGATGCAGTAGAAATACTTACACGCTTGTCTTTTTGAGTGATGCAAAAATTGCATTAGTGAGGTTATTTTGAAGAGTGATCTTAGAATCAAGTTTTTTTTTTTAAAGCTGCGTATTTCTATTTCATTGAAGCAAACGCATAGATTCCATCTAGCTCATTGTCATTCTAGGGATGTTTTCTGGGTGTGATTTTCATGATTCTGTGTAAAAAACAAAAACAACTCTTCATAAACATGTTAATAATTTTTTTATAGATTATAAACCGCACAGAAAGACAAAACAATGCCCCAAGGTCATTGAATCTCCTTGAAGGCTCTCTTTTCTGTATACTTCACTTTATTTCCCCACTTGAACCTGAAAACAGAACAATATCGAATTAATCCACAGGTGCTTGACAAAAATTAACACTCCCCCAAAAGCTCGAGAACCTCACTTACTTGGCTCTGTCTCTCGGCTCTATCAAGTTTCTCTTCTGTAAGCTCTTAAAGCGATCCTTTATGATGCTGCCCTCTGGCTGCAAGAGAGAGAAGGAAGTTTGACTCAAAGCAAGAAGCAGCCGATTACAATAAAACAAAATATTTTACTTTCTGTGGAGTCTGAATGTACACATTATTCAAATTTTAACTCAAACTTTTTAAGAATTGAATTAGCTAAATAAATAAAATTTTCATGATATTCTAATTAAATGACCAGCCTTTGTATAGTACAGATACAGATAAATGTAAAGGAAAAGTTCTTTAGAGAGACCAACCTTGAGCGATCGAAGGGAACTGGCAAGCTCATCACTGAGCTGTACCTCCAGATCTGGAGCCTCGAACCTGCAGATCAATCAACTTCCATTAGTCCAAAACTTTTACAGACCACCACTTTCTTTAGTAGCATGTCAATCTTTCATTATTTAGAAGAAAAATGTCCACATTAAATTTAATTTCTTCCTCACACTGTGTACAAATAAATAGCATCCACACATGCTCATTAAAACAAACTACAAAAAAAATAACTACATCTACAAGAAAACACTTTAAAAACTTTGCCAAACCACCAGGTGACAGTTGACTATGATAGTAAAGTACTATCAACATATCAGTCTGAGTAGAGTTGACAATTCTAAATGCTAGAAAATTACATCAGCAAATGAAATGATTCAGAACTAAGAACCTTCCATTTAGCTTTGAATTCTCATTTTATATTAAATATCCTATGGCTTTACAATCCAGCATTTTCTACCCATGTCTAAATCCATTCAGGTCAAAACATTTAAATGAACATTTTGCTACCATTTCTTCTGTTAATCAATTCAAGTAGCGGATTTCTGAGATACAAAAGCCACCCTGGAACGGATTAATTTTGTATTTTGAGGTACCACAGTACTTTGTGAATCACTTATATACATTTTAACCCATTCTATTCTTAAAACTAGTTGAAAATGTAAAATATAAACTTTTATTTTGCACCAAGCTTAGGAGGGAAATGTAAATGTACTATTTTCTACCATCTACACATTGAACACAGAATCGAGGAGTTCAGTATTTAGAGTAAAGAGCAGAAGAACTGTTAGAATTAAAAGAACTGACTTTAGTTTGCCAAGCCGCCGAGGCATGCTCTTCTGCGCCTCTTGTTTAGCCTTTCGCTGTGCCTGCCTCATCTTGGTTCTCTCTTCCTGCTTCTTCAGAGCAGCACGAATGGATTTCAGCTGGTACAGCTGCTGCCGCCTGGCAACCACCCGACGCTCAGTTTTCCGCTGCAACTCCTGATAAATAGGAGCAAGTTACAAAAAAGGGCAAATTGAAAACAGTTTTTGAGAATGCAGAGTTTAAAAGGGAAATTATTTCAAACACGTTGAGAGTGCTCAGAAGCATTAACTCTTTCAATTCAAAACTTTTGGCTTTTCAAAAGTGAACACAAAACACTTTAGACATGGCTCTTTTTTAACCTCTTAAGCCCTGAGGCCTATTTTCCGAAAATCCTATACTTTTACTTTTTAAGGCATTTCTCAGCTTTTACAAGGTCTAAACTGCAAATCTTGGTATCAAAATGAAGATAGGTTCTTGGGGAGTGGTGTGGATGAGTTAATTTGACAGTCAAGAACACTGGGTAAGAGTAATTGATGTTGAACTGGCCAAAAAATGAACTCCGCCTAAAAAAAAACCTACATGTTTCCTCTAAAATCTCCTTATTTTACTTGTAACGAAGCAAATAAACACAATCACTTGTAACCACTACATGTGAAGGACATCTGTAGCAAGTTTGGTGTCCATACTACAAGAAACTAATATTCTGTACAGGTTTTGATTGAACAAAGTTCAGGCGTAATCCATGTTGGCAAAGTTTGGCACAATGATTGAAATATGGAAAAAATCTTGTCCAAAGCTTCCGCTTTGTTCATGGTCTTCTTTTTTTTGCTTATGGGACATGATTTCAGCAAAAAAACTCCTAAAGAAACGCTGTAAAAGGGGGGTGGAAGCCCATTTACGCCATCTACGTACGCTTTTGCGTAACGTTTCGTTTACAGTACTCCCAACGTTCGAAATTCCGCGTGTCCCTACCCCACGACCATCTGTCCAATCCGGGAAGCCAATGATATCCACCATTTTGAGACTGACAGGATCCCCGACAAATCACAGGACGCGCAGCATGGAGAGACCTGCTCTAACGCACAGGGAGTGTTTCCATATTTGGGGATGTTATGCGAGCACAGAGCTACAGAAAAGAGCCAAAGTGGAGTTTCCGCGAAGCTATCGACCGGACATAACAAAAGGACTTTTATCGCTATAGAAATAACTTTTTGTTGAAAAAAAAAACGGCAAAGGTAAGGCAAGATTTACATGCTTGCTTGGTTTTCGCTGGCGTTTTTTCGTGGAACTTTCGCTCCCTGCTCTAAAAGACTTCATGCAATGTAATGAGTTGCATATCACTGGATTCTGCTGGTTGTTAGCTTTCATTTGATGCCATGGTTTTGGTGTTTCCGTTTATATTGTGGATACATATCGCACATAAACAAAAACTTGGTCATGAATTATACTCCGGACATGTTGTTTATTTGCATGGCGTTAGAGCTGTGGTTAACGGATATGAAATTGAATTAGATACGTTTTTAGAGAAGTTTCCTCTGCAGTGTTTCCCCTTTGATCATGGCCTTGTGGGGGGGCGGGGGGGGTGTTATGGGTGGTGCGGCAAAACACTCACACAAACACTTAATAGTGTTTATATGTTTCTTTTAATTGCAGTATACCAATATATTATAATGTCTGAACAATTACTGTACAATAACTAAACAACTGTACACTGAACTAAACACTAAACATCAGATTTATTTTAATATGTTAATTATTCACAAAGTGTGCAGCTTTTGTCACTGCAGTGCATCTTTCTGGCCTTCTGAAAGAACATTTCCAGAGCATCTTGGTATGGATAGTCTGAAACTTCTGGCCCATTTATTGAGATCCGCATGCAGGCTGCAAGATGGTCCCCTTGCAGCCTATTGCGAATGTCTGTTTTGACCTTTAAATACATTAACTGTTAGGCTTTAAAAGTGATAACTGATAGTTACAACAGTAAAAATCAACTTAACATAGTGATAGTTTAAAGCAGGAAATTCCATTGTATAACTAACTAGCTAGCTATTAATTAAGCAATTAATTTATCAATTCGTTCATTCATGCTTGTGTGTATTTACTTACTTACCAAGATCAGTCTTGTACAGCCAGGGGGAGTATTTCCTCTCTGACAGCTAAGCTGGGTCAAAACCTGTCGTTCTGTGGTGGCTAGACATTTGCTGTTTGTCAGAGTAAGACATGCAGCACTTGGGCTCTTTTCTGTACTTTGATTCGGAGTAGGAAAGCTACACCGGCTGCTGCTCGCAGCAGAACACGTGCTGTCATCGTCACCACCTTGGGAGCGTTTAAAATATTTTTGCCTGCTGCGACATACTCTCCGACGCGGAGCGGAACTTCGCGGTGCGCGCGCATCGGAGCGGAACTCGGCGGTGCGCGACATGGAGGACAATTGTAAACGCGCAAACATTTAGACAGAAATTATATGCCATCGTATAAATAACATAATGCTATTTAGTTTAATAAAAGAAAAAAGCAAAGGCCTGTTATATATAAATTACTTCTGTCGTTTTTCGACGAAAATAAAATAAAATTAACTTGAACTTCAAGGGGGGCGGGGGGTGCCGTTGGGGGGGCAGGGCGCCCCCCTAATATAATGGTAAGGGAAACACTGCTCTGAACACAACAGTATGTAATATGTGTGGGTTATTCTCAGGGTTCATGAGCTATGAGCGAAAATGTAACGCACAAGGGGGCAAGTGCCCGGTACCGGGGACTCTCGGGCTGAAGAGGTTAAAGGTGTTTATAGCATTTTAGAACTAAACTCCTCTAATAAAAATACACACAATAACTTAAAAACAGGATGAAATCCATGCAAATGTACACTGAAAGCATTGCTTACCAAGATTCGCCTAGCCTTCTCTTTCTTCCTTTGTTTCTCTGTTTTCTTTTCTTGTGTTGCAGTTGGTCCGACAGCGGTGCCTTCAGCATCCTCTTCTGGTTCCTCGTCGTCTCCTTCGATCAGCCCCTCCACCTGCTCTTTAAAGATACTCTCCTGGAAGCAAACAGATCAAGAATGAAATCAGCAGAGTCGACGGCAGTGGAGTAGAGGGTTCATTGCTGCTCCATGCCGTCTCAAACCTCTATAGAGATTTTAAAAGGCTCATTATTTGAATTTGGGAAATGGTACCTCAGTGGCGAGCTCCTCGTTCACAGCCAGCTGTCGTGCTATCTTTTCTTCTGCCTTCTTCTTCTTGACCTCCACCTCATGTGCTTCACGAAGTAGATCCTACAAAAACACAGATGCTAAAACTTCTGCGGAATAATTTTCTGACTCAACAGAAAAGAACTGAGTTTGCACCTGGTGTGAAAATAAATCTGGGTTGTATGAGCCTCCAGGAGCGACCACCTCGATGGCGGGGAGAGCTGAAGGCTTCTCATTCAGCTTCTCTGGCCTCTTGAAGAAAAACATAACCAAAACAATACTCATTCAGCTCAGACACAACATTTAAAGGGTGCCATGAAGACATTTTTTGTTTTTAGATGTTAAAAACAAACAAAAAATTTTTTTTCAATTTATAAATCCACATAAGGCTCTAAATTCTGTGAAGCATCAGTCCAAAATTTTGAGAACCCTTTATGGAGCACTCGCAGCTTACACTGGTGTTTTAACACAAACTTCATGAAGCACATTGTTCTTTCTATCCATTTATGGTGGATTCATTAGTCTGTGAATTATTAGACTTATACAGATCTAATGCATTCCTCACTAGCTACTGACTTTCATAATTTGTCATGATGCAGTCTTATATTCATAGAACCTCAAACTGTAGACCAATTTGAAAATACCTTTATGAGCTTTCTCTTAGTTTGCTCGAGGTAGTATGGATCAGCAGTCTCTGGGGCTGTTGAAGAAAGATGTTAGTGCTTCTGTTGGATGGATTTTAATGAATATGTAAAAATTTACTACACACCTTCTGTGCTCCACAGGTCATAAAAACTTCGATCTGGGTTGTTATTAGCTATGGGCTTTTCCTTGAGGTGTATCCCTGAAGCCCAAGCAGCCCTCCGGAGTTGAAGAAGCCTTTCTCTTCGAGGTACCACACCCTTGGATGCCAGCTTGGCTGCTTTCTCTGCCATGCGTCGCTCCTTTTTAGCATTGGGCTGCTGGAACGCCAGTATACTGAAAAAATAAAACAATGGGGATGGATTAGTTTTGGAGGCTAAACACGATGGCAAAAGTTGGTTCTGTAACTGTTTTTAGGGTGCCCTCAGGTCCTGGAAGGCCATTCACGTAACAGCCCTCCAAGCTCCATATCTTTTCTTCACATTCCCAAAGAAATACTGGGAGCGCAAGGATGAGTTCATCAAAGGGCAATAAGTGTGTTAAAAAGAGTGCAGTACTCACTTTTTAGGAGCCTCGATGTGGGAATCTGGCTGAAGAATGAGATCTATTCGCAAGGGTCTGGAGCGCTTTCCTTTCTTTGTTGTCTCTAATGAGAAAAATGAAAATTTTAGCTGAAAATTAACAACTGCAATTCTGAAGAGAGGAAATAAAGTCTATATTTACGTGGAGCTGGTGGTTTAGCTTTTGCTTTTTCACCAGTGTCTACAAAGAAGAGGACATCATCTGGTTTTTCAGATATTAGACCCCTAAGAAATAAAAAATGATTATTTAATACCTACTACTGTAATGTTACGTTGTATACCAAACTCGACCAACAATTAACAAACACATCGTTTATATACAAACACATGCTACGCTGGAAAGTAGTCACGTGATTATTTTTGTGCAAACAAACCATACGTACAACGTACTTTTAGGTTTATTACTTTATTAACGCAAACATTTTTAATTTGTATCCAATAACGACAACACTGATCCTTGTTTTAATAACAACAATCTTACCCAGTTGTTCTCTCCTGAAGGCGCACGTCGTCCAGAAACTCTTCCACATCTTGAATATCACTGTATTTGCCCCAGTTTTTCTTTTTATTCTTATTTACTCTCTTACGCAATTTGATATTAGAATTATTCCCATCATTGCCCGATTTAATGGATAAAAAACCCGGCTGAGACGCTGCCACGCGTTTATGCTTCCTGGCGGCCGCCATGTTGGCGTGTAAGGGGCAGGGAACAGGGAGTGATGACGTAATTATTTGTGGGTCTGGGTCTGCCTCATGCATGTTAAATAAATAAACAAACAAATAGATGATGATGATGATGATGATGATGATGATGATAATAATAATAATAATAATAATAATAATAATAATAATAATAATAATAATAGTAATAATCATAATCATAATCATAATCTTAATATGCTTATTACAAATTATCATAAAATAACGATATATTAAGCATATAAAACAAATATATTAAAAAAATTTCGCCTTGAAGTGCCTTGATCTTTATCTAAAACGACATAAAGCACGGGCTAAAAATGAAAGATTAAATGTTTTATTCCCAGTTTAAAAAAAATGCTAAAAGTAAATACATATATATACAGAACAGATGTTTAGCTGTACACCCTGGAACGGAACATATGATTTGAACCCTTGTGTTCATCCTTACAAACTGACTACTTTGTAACTATGTACTATGTAACTAGCTGCATAAAACGGTAACTACCGTTTATTGACTGATATTGTTATCTAGCCACACAAACTTTTGTTGTGGCTTTATTGTTTATTGTTCTTATATTTATTTATTTATTTATTCATTTTTATTATTTTTTTATTTTTTTTTTTTAGGGAAATAAACGATACAGCAGGTATCAAAATCCATTCCAGAAGGTGGCGTTAATACATCTGCAAGCTTTTCGCCAACCGCCATTAAACGACAACGAAGAAGAAGATGTGGCAGACAGGAGAACAAGGAAAGCGGAAAGTTTAGAAAGCTGATTAGAATTAATCAATTGCTAGCACTCTTTACGAAATAATGTACCTATGTAATAAACTGCATTTCTGTCCCAGTCTTCAGGCAGGATCATTAGGTTTTGATTAGTCGCGAGGCTCTGCAGAGATGTACAATAAAGCAGACCAACGTTAATAGAAAAGCGGATTTAACTCAAAAGACTTCTGATAAAAAACAATGAGTCTGGTGCTACACGAGCTGCTGGTTTGCTGTCGGGGGCTTGAACATGAGAAAACCACTGAAAGAAAGGTGTTACAAGAGTAATGATCACTAATACAGAGGAGGGTCTTCAAGAATAACCCCAAGAGTTTCTTCTCAGAAAGAAGTGGATCGCTTCAGGAGGCTCATCTCTTCCCCAGACACAGTGGAGGAACTTGATCGAATATCAGGATGCAAAGCAGACAAGCAGCTCACCTGGGATGCTGTTTTCCGGTCTGTTCTATTCATTTTTGTTCCATCTGTGGTCAATTGTTAAACATGGATGAGATCATACAGAAATCTAACATGTTTCAATGGTGTGAGAGAGAATAACACAAAATGCAGAAGAATGAATTTTAACTCAAAAGTATTTTAACTCATTTTCATTCAGGTTCCTACAGAAGTATTTCAAGAAAGAGACTGAGCTTTTGCAATCAGGGAAAGCTAATGTATCTTCCGCCACTCAATTAAACCGGCAGAAGAAGATGCAGGAGATCAGCAGCCTGATGAAGTTTTTCATCAGATGTGCCAACCAACGTAATACTCCAGTTACTAAATCCTAAAGGCAGTAGATTTTTACGACAATGTTAAACCTGCGTCTGTCCCACAGGGGGTCCCAAATTAAAATGCTCTGAGCTCATCTCTCATGTGGTGGAGGTCCTTCAGAGTCCCTTCTGCTGTACTGCTTATGGAGAGGACTACAGCAGCATCCTCCTGAAGAACGTTCTGTCTGTTCGGAAGTATTGGTGTGAGATGAGCCAGCAGCAGTGGCACAGTGAGGCACCACGTCCCAGCTAAAGTGTCAATGTTGTTTTCTGCTTTTGGTGCTCTTCTCTCAAAATACAAAACTGTGAGGTTGAGGGTGTTGACCTACATTGGAATATTTGATAGCCCAGTATTAAAGTCTAGTTGGGTGTAAGGGTAACTTAATTTATCCAATTCTCCATATCGCAGCTGACATTTTAAGAACAAAACTGATGCTCCGGTGGGAATAAACCTGGAGGTAAAGGTAAAACAACCATGGCACTCATAAATAAAATACTGGAACTACTTCCAAAATATTTAATATTGTTTATGTTGAAATTTGGGCTGACGCCGGCTGTTTTATTGAAGGCTACATTGCAAGTTTATAAAGTAATAATAAATATATTTGTTTGTAGGTAAGATAATGACTCTTAACTGCTACGCATTCCTACCTCATAGAATTATGAACTTGGACAACAGTAAAGCATTCTTTTTCTTACATCTCTTTACACTATTTCTGGGTTCCTTCCGCTCATTCCTAAAATGACGGCTGCGTGAAATAGATGAATGCTGTATTCTACTGTGAATGAAGTCCATGTGTAACCAGTCTTTGTGTAAGATGGATTTTTTTCAGCCTCATTGTTTTACTTGTAATGCAGGTCTGTTGGAGTTATTCTGTCGGCTGTTCGAAGCATCAAAGTCCATCAACCGAGTCCAAGTGAGCAGAGTCATCCACACTGTGGTGTGGGGCTGTTGTGTGCAAACCCAGGGATTGTCCCACACTCTCTTCCGATTCTTCCTGAAGGCTCTGAGCAACAGCAGGTGTCCGGAAGCTTAGATTATGTTTTTATTTCTCATGGAGTCTTACAATGTTCATCTTCTGACATTCGTTTCTCAGGTCTGAGAAGCAGCTGATGGTTCTGGAGAACTTGGTGTCTGCTTTGAACCTGTTTCTGCGCTCCGTGCTCTTGTCCTCGAGGAGAAGGGTGTGTGGTTTGGGTGAGGAGGTCCTGTCAGATCTGCTTTGTGTTTTCTCTGGGAGGAGGCCCAGCTCAGCTCTGAAAGAGGAACTGGTGGAGTTCTTCCAGATCCAGCTTTGTGTTCATCATCCGAAAGGAGCCAAGACTCTGGATACAGGTGCTGATGGGAGTTTTTTTTTTACTGTTTGTGAACTTGAAGAGTACATCAACTGCTGCTCTCTTGCACAGGTGCCCATGCAGAAGATTGGATGAAATGGCAAACTCAGCTCTGTGCCCTCTATGATGCCCTTGTTGGTGAGATCAGTCAGATCAGCAGCAGAGGAAAGTACGCCAGTGGGTCTCGTCACATAGCTGTGAAAGACAACCTCATTGAACTGACTGCAGACATCTGCCACCAGGTAACTCTTCCAGACTCTGACACGTAGTGTTCATGCGTCATTTAACATTTTATTATCTCTAAATGTGTGATGTCATTGTCTTGTTTCTCCCAGTTGTTCAATCAAACTACTCATATTCAGGAAGTGACATCATCTGTCTGTCGAGAGACTCAGCGCGACAGTCCACAAAGTTTCAAACGCAGAAGAGTCGAGCTGTCAAACTGGGAGCTGATTCGGTCTAAGCTGCAGCCGCACCAGAGTGACTTCGACATTATCCCCTGGTGCGCTTTCACTGTTGCCATGTCTTTGGGAGAAAAAAGAGAGAGAGTCTATAACAATTTCAACATTTCAGGGGTTTTTGGGCTTGCTCCCTGTTCTTTCCATTCTATGTGTCATAAAAGAGAATGAGCTTAAGAAGGAGAGAGTTGCTTTTTGGCTCCAGAATGAAATGAACACTAAGTACATTTTCATTAAGTCTGTGATCTACAACTACTAAGCTTTTAGCACACTCTTATTACAATACATTGGAGGTTTAATAAAACATACAGCTTTATTAGCTTTAAAATGCTAAACAGCTAACCGAGAACAAAGGGAGAAGGAAGGGGGAGGAGAAAGAGAGTAGCTCTTTCAAGGTTTAGAAAGAGTGGGAGTCACAACACCCTGGCTTACAAAGTCTAGCTATGATGTAACTTCCTGTTTGTGATGTAAGGTCCTGTTCAATCTCAGTACAGTAGGATTCAAAATATTTTTTTCTATTATAAGCATTAATGTATACAGACATTTTTATTTCCATTCTACTAGTTTATAGAATTTGCAAAACAAGTCTAAAAATTTTGTTTAGGGAGTACCTTTTGCTTCAGTATAATAAAAGCGGAATAATCAAACCAACCTCTGTGGCAAGCTTTGTCACACAAGTATAAAAATAATGTTGAATATAAATATAAAATATATTATCCATGCATACATATAAGTATTTTTTTGCCTAGCATTTTTACAATCAAGCAGAGGGTTATTTATTGTTGGGGGTTACAAATAAATGTGATGAAGTAGATTTTGGCACAAATTTACTGGTGGATTATCTGACAAATGTGGTTGGTTTGCTGAAATGCGCTGAACGTAGGTGTTACACTGCCAGAGAAAGTCTTGAAATTAATTTTCATTCCACCAGAGCTGCGACGAGGTTTGAAAAGATGAGTTTCTGTAATTTCATTAATAACCCCCCCCCCCCCCCCCTTCACATTTTTTGTTTATGTAAACAAGATCCAACATTGGCACTTTTTGGCACACACTCTTATTGCCAATTTCTAGGACAGGGGTGTTGAACATGGTCAGTATAATGAGCCCTGTGAAGAGCCACACAACAGGCTACTTACAGTATATGTCTAATTACATAATTATTTTAGTAAATATCAATGTTTGTATCAGCCTAATCGCTTTACTTGACTCAGTGAGACATTTGAAACTCCTTGGTGTGAGACAACAAAGTCTTATCGGTCAGAATTTCAACGAAAAAGTATAAATCTGCCCAGTCAGATTGAAATTCACCCAGTTCTTCACTCACCTTCATATTTGCACTTAGCTATTTTTGTTGCTTCTGTCACGGTGATAATTATGAAACTCACCTCAAAAAGGTTGTGTTGCTGTAGCTCCGATGGTCAGTTATTGTCACCTAAGGATGAGACTGGGTCTGTCTAGCCTACCTCACATTAAATAATGTGAGGATTCGGTTAAAAATAAATCATGAATTTAAGAAAAAATGTGATTTTAAAAAAGAAGTACATAAATAATGCATTCAAATGAACGCTTTTTAATATTTGTCAGAAAACCCATCTATCAAATTTATACCAAAGTTCTTTTATTTAACATCTACAGGTTTGAGATTTGAAAATTGGGTTCTGTTTTCCATTTCAAAACAAACTGTACTTGTTTGCAAAAATGCTGTATTCATTTCTAAAATCTCCACAAATTGAACTCCATAGTAAAATAACAGTCCACAGTGATCTCTAGAGTGGAGCTGATCTCAGGCTGATGGTTTTTATAAGTCTTGTTACAGTTCCACTTCCTGTGACTTATCAGGTTACAGGTTACCTCCGCTCTGATCTCCAAATACCCATCCATCTTATCCGTGGATGATCTTGTGCCTCTCCTGAGCTTATTGTGCCAGCTTCAGGCAGAGCAACAGCGTCGGGGAGAGAGGGCACCGTATGTCATGCGTTGTCTGAAAGAGGTGGCCCTCTGTCATGCCAAAAGCTCAGTAGATGTCTCATCCTGCACCCCTGAACTTGGCCGGCTGTGGGCCAGAGTTTGGGCTCTGGCTCTGCGTGGAGTCAGCTCGGCTCAGACTGGCAGTGTGTGTCTGGAGCTGCTGCGGATCATGGTGCAACAGTCTTTGCTGCCTGTCGACAGGGAGCTCTGGAAGGTCTTCTCTGGAGCTGTTTGCAAGCCGTCTCTGTGAGTTCACGTATTGTTTGAGGCGTATCGTTTGAGAAGCTCTCGCTAACTCTTGTTTCTCATTAGTGATTGTGTCCTGAGCTTGGCACAGGCCTTGCTTAAGTGTTCTGTCCCAAAAAGTGTACCCAGTCAAGAGGTGACCAGCGCCGTCCTGATGGAGATGGGAGGAGAGCCTCCATCTCTGAGAGACTCCATCATGAGCTGGTTGCTCAAAAACCAGCAGAATGAAGAAACAGAAGAAAGCTGCAGACCTCACCTCATCATCAGCAGGTCCTGCCGTGCATGATTTGATCTCAGTGAATTATAAAGACTCTTTCTATAGGAAAAAGTCCAGAAAATCAAATGGCAGATGAAAGAAGCTTCTGAAATTACTGAAAATAAACAAGCGGAATAACATATGTATTTTTATTAAATAATTGTTCTTGTAATCAGGGATTATCTTGCTATTTGGTAAAACGTTCAAACGACTGTTTTTGTTTTGTTCATAGTAGTAGTGAAATCAGTTGTAGTTGATCAATTTGGTGAAGAAGAAAGTTGATATTAGTGATAATTAAATACAATTCTAGCCATCACAATTTAATATCTTGTTCTGCTAGCGCGTAGCCTTTCCCTTCATTTTGACTGTTCACGTGAGAAAATTACCCCTCCAAACAATTTGAGGTCAAACCCACTTGAAATGAAGGGCAAAGAGGGATTTCCCAGCACATATAACATTCATTTTGTTAATAACTGGCAAATAGATCCACAGATATAAGTTGTTTTGTTATTTATAAAATGAAATAAAAAAAATCACTTGTGTTATCCATTTTTCTTGAGAGTAAAGCTTTCTTAAAGCCTCTGGCTCCAATTTTGATTGTGTTTTTGGATTCTAGAGGAGCAAATTTGATTCCAAACAGCTGAATTTTGATGAACATGAGATTTATGGAGCTTCCAATTGTTTTCTTGGTGACTTCCTTTGCATTTTGTCTCACTAACTGTTGCCATGGCATCTGCTAAGCTAGCTGCCTGGGATGTGCTCGTAGCTCATTCCCTCTTTCCACCTGCCTCTACAGATTTGTCCCTCACAATCACATCCTTGCAGAGCCCTTTATTCTTAGTCTATTGTTTCTATAATTAACTTGGTATTTGAGAAGAGGTTCAAAATCAGCAGGGCTCACAAACTTCCTTCAACCTCTATGTTAGGAGGAAAAACAAATTGTATTATGATCTGAACCCATTATATTCAGGATTTTGTCACTTATGTTATTTTTTTGTTATCTTTTGTAGGGATTTTCCTATGAACCTCATTCCGAGGATCTTGGTTTCATTGACTTTAAAAGACAGCAAGGCAGGACTGATGTACCTGATGGGGGACCTGAAACCAGAGAGGTAGGCATTTCCATGGGATGGCAGGAAACTAAAACAGCATGTTTTTGGGATTGTGGGGGAAACCAGAGTACCCGAAGGAAACCCACGCGAGCACAGGGGAACATGCAAACTCCTTCCAGGAAGGCCAGAGGCGAGCCTCGGCAACTTCTTGAACTTCGGGGTTAATGTTTCCAGAGAATTCTCAGCAGGATTTAAGTCTGGCTCTCGTCCATGGTTTTGATTTCTTGGATGTGTGTTTAGGGTCATAGTCATGCTCAGAGATTAACTGTTGAGAGGCTCAGAATGTTCCCTCAAAATGACAAGATAAATGGAACATCTTTTTACCAAGATGCTTCCACCCCCATGTTTCACTGCTGGGTTGCTATTGTCCAAGTGAGGAGCGGAGCCTTGTTTCCTCCAAGAATAATCCTGCAGTTGAGAGTTCAATCTTTGTCTTGTTATATCAGATACATTTTTGGAAGAAGGCTCCATGTGCTTCTAGCTGAGGAGTTCAGTTTTACGGGCTTCACTTCGGGTTTCCCCACCGTGCCTTTTTCCTTCTTCTCTGCTCTGTTCTAGGCTGGATTGACTTTCTAGTTCCAAATTTTTGGAGAGGTACAAATAATTTTTAGGTGCTAACATCAACAAGCTGATCTTAAATGAAGCAATCATTTTTATTAAGAATGTTCTTATGTTGTCAACTAATGGTTTCCCCTTTGTGTAAACTTCTTTGATTGACCACAAATCAGCTCCATCGACCCCTCCCCCAGGATCTCACCAATACAGCTGATCTGACAAACCACTTAAATGCAGTCTAATGAAGCGAATGTTTTTATTTTGTAGTTTCTACCCCCAGAGCTCCTCCTTGTCTGAAGGGAAAGAGTTCATGAATGAGATCGAGAGTCTCTTCTTGCAGTTCAGTTTTGATGAGACGCATTCATCCTCTGAAGCTACCATCGACAGAAGCTGTGCTCACCCTGAGAATCCCAGGTTCACGGTGATTGCAGGTCTCAGAGGAAAACTAGAACAGAGCCTCCTCTCTGTGGCTGAGCAGCTCCTTAACTGCTACTCACCTGAGGTGAGCACACAAGTACACTCCTCTTAGAGATGGAAGTACACTCCTCTTAGAGATGGAAGTACACTCCTCTTAGAGATGGAAGTACACTCCTCTTAGAGATGGAAGTACACTCCTCTTAGAGATGGAAGTACACTCCTCTTAGAGATGGAGTTGAGGCCTGTCTGTGTCTCATGCACTGTCTAACGATTTCCTCAGAGCTTAGCCGCTCCTCACGAGTGTGTGTTACGCTGTGTCTCGCTGCTCTCGGGAGTCCTGTCAGCATATGTGTGCATTGGGATCCTCTCAGAGGAACAGGCCTGTCACACTCCTCTCTTCCTAAAAGCCAAGGTAAGGTCTCTTCAATCTCTCATGAAGAATGCATCATTGGGAGGTGTGGTGCAACAGGTCCTTTTGTTTACCCCCCTCAAATTACTTTTCTTTTTTAGGGACTGGTTCAAGAGTTTAGTCATTACATTTCAACAGTGAAGAGTAAGCTCGCAGAGAAGGAGAGCATCTCCAGCATTCAGTCAGTGATGCTGCTTGGCTCCGGCTGCATCAGAACAAACGTAAAGGTATTCAAAGGCATGTTCGAAAATATCTGAACTGAAACTATGTACAAATCGGATTCCAATAAAGTTGGGACACTATACAAATCGTGAATAAAAACCGAATGCAATGACGTGGAGGTGACAACTTGTAATATTTTAGAAGATAAATCAGGGAACAAAAGTTTAAACTGAGAAAATTTATAATTTTAAGGGGAAAATATATTGATATAAAAAAAATATATTGGAACGAGGCCATTTTCGCCACTGTGTGCCATCTCCCTTTCTTCTTACAACACTCAACAGATGTCTGGGGACAGAGGAGACCAGTTTCCCAAGTTTAGAGATAGGAATGCTTTCCCATTCTTGTCTAATACAGGCCTCTAACTGTTCAACTGTCTTGGACCTTCTTTGTCGCACCTTCCTCTTTATGGTGCACCAAATATTCTCTATAGGTGAAAGGTCTGGACTGCAGACTGGCCATTTCAGTACCCGGATCCTTCTCCTACACAGCCATGATGTTGTAAATGATGCAGAATGTGGTCTGGCATTAACTTGTTGAACAATGCAGGGTCTTCCCTGAAAAAGATGATATCTGGATGGGAGCATATGTTGTTCTATTACCTGAATATATTTTTCTGCATTGATGTGGCCTTTCCAGACTTGCAAGCTGCCCATGCCACATACACTCATGTAACCCCTTACCATCAGTGATGTTGATAGCAACTTGGGTTGTCTTTGTCCTCTTTGGTCCGGATGACATGGTGTTTCACATTTACAAAAAGAACTTGGATTTGTGACTCGTCTGACCACAGTACAGTCTTCCGTTTTGCCAAACTCCATTTTAAATGATCCCTGGCCCAGTGAAAATGCCTGAACTTGTGGATCTTGTTTAGAAATGGCTTCTTTTTTTGCACTGTAGAGTTTCAGCTGGCAAGGGCGGATTGTGTTCCCTGATAATGGTTTCTGGAAGTATTCCTGAGCCCATTCTGTGATTTTCTTTACAGTAGCATTCTTGTTTGTGGTGCAGTGTCGTTTAAGGGCCCGGAGATCATGGGCATCCAGTATGGTTTTACCGCCTTGACCCCCTAAGCACAGAGGTTGTTGCAGATTCTCTGAATCTTTAGATGATGTTGTGGACAGTTGATGATTCTAGATGAAAAGTCTTTGCAATTTTTAGCTGTTTTTTTTTACTTAGGACTGGAAGGTTCACTTACAATGCCTAAATTTGATCAAAAATTGTGCATATCAAAACATGCTGCACCTTATATATTAATTCTGACATTGTAATATCACTGACCCCAAATTAATTTTTTTGTGTTTTATGGTCTTCAAAAATAGATGGATTGTAGGGGCATTGCAGGTACTGCAGAGTATACTGTAGACATTCAACATAATATTATGGTGTGTTTATAGCAGGAATTGGCTCTTGTTAAGAAGCGGATTTCAACTCAAGTTTGAGCTTTCACGATTACACATTTATGATAAGTGCCTGGAAATCAAGCTTTAGATTTACTTAAATTGTCCAGAAGCAAAACAAACATGTTGATGCTTAACAGGGTTGAAAGCCTTGTTTGCTTGAACCCTGTTAATTACTGCTTGCAGCAGTTTTTGTTATTCTCTCATTCTGAGTTCATAAACATTCACAATGCTCAATGTAAAGTGACCTGTTCACTGTTGAACTACAACCTCAGGATGAAATTTTGTCTCACATTGAAGTTTCGTTTCATTTTTAAAAATAAACCATGTCTTCTCCGTTGTTTGGTATGAGGCTCATGTAGATTTGAATGATCTTTCTCTAGGAGGACAGAGTGTCGACCATCTCTCGCAGCTTGTTCTTGAAGACCGTGCCGGTGAAGCTGCTTAATGATCTATGTGACATCTCTAAACAACTGGTGAGTCTACAAATTAGGATTATTTACACTTTAATCTCGTCTATGCAGTGAAACAATGTCTACAGTTAAAAGTTTCAGCTTTTGAGCATTGCATAGTGGCTTCAGCGTAGCTACAGTTTATTAAAGCTCATTAAACATGTCTGTAGTACATTTTTGAGCAATTTTGCCAAATTAACCACTACTTTACCACATTTAGCAACTTTGCTGAACCCCTAGACACATGTTTTTTAATAAAGGGACTAGTAATGAATCTTGAAGGTTCTTGAAGAGTTTACATGGCTCATATGAGCGTTTTCTTGTGCAGAGCAAACTCCAAACGTTTGAGGGTTTTTATCAGTCAAAGTTACTGTTGTCCACACCTCCAATCTCATTGTCTTCAATAGACCGCAGATTTACCAAAACCTGTCCCAAACTAGCTTTTTCCAAACCACTGTGATGTTTTTTATTCTCTATTTCCTGTTATTATTGTCATTTTTTGTGTTATTCATAAAACAAGAGTGAAATACCAAAATGTTCACATATCTTGACACGATATTATGTTGAGGCTAATCTCAGTGAGCAAAAGGATTGGTCTAGCGCATCTGGCTTACACTATGTGAGCCAAACGTGGCCAGAGTCTATCGGATGTGTTAGTGTTTTTTAAGAGACACAACAGACAAGTAGCTTTTCACCAGTTTTGAATTTGCCCCAGTCGTTTCAGGTAGCTCAGTGTAAATTTAGTTGGACCTAGGGGTGCAGTTTCCTGGAGCTTTGTTCATCAATAACGTTTGGTTCTGTTTGAGGTTTAGTGGCTGTTTATCATTCTACCACTGTTAACAAATGCCACAATTAACTTTATTAAACAATTGTTTGTATAGAAATTCACATTTTATTTGAGTCTGATCTGCGTTTACCCTGCTTCCATGGTGAGTTTGACCGTCCAAAGCGGAACTTGGTCAAGTGACCATTTTCAGCAACACTCAGAATAAACTGTCTGCAGAAGACATAAAGATGCTTGCAACAAATGTATTCAGTGTAAATAATGGCAGTGTTTTATTCCCAATTAAAGAAAGTGTTTTATTTACAGCTGAGTAACTCTGGGAAAAACGATAGCAGTGTGATGGACAATGAGCCGGCAAACATGGAGATGAGCCGAATACAGGGGGACAATCAGGAAGACATCGACCTGTTCGAGGATGGTGATAAGACACAATGCTCTGCTTCAAAAGCATCCCACTATAATGAAGAAACCACTGACTCAAAGTCCATTACAGGTGGAGAGCAAAACCCAGAAGATCCAATGGTTTTCCACATTGAATAAATGAGACAACCTTTTTGTGATCGTAGGAATCAAGAGTGCTTTATCTGAGGAGCATTTATCAACTCAGGACTCTGCCTTCCTGTCTGTGCTGCGCTTCCTGTCGCTGTGCGCATCTTCAGAACTCAACGCTGGATTCTCCTTCAAACCTCTGGATGCTCAACGCAAGCTCCTCAAACTCCTGGATCTGACTGATTTCTCTCAGATGCTTCACCTCCACATGGTTCGCACGTTGGTCCAGACACCATATTGCTCATTTGTCAGAATCAGAATAGAAGCTAGAACTTGTGCACAGAGCAGTTGTTTTTAACCCCATTGGCGGTGGATGGTGCGAGTAAGTGAAGGGTGAAAGAGATAGTACCAGTTGGTGTTATGCTGCTGTGGTATGGATGAAGTGCAATCACTGGTTCCATCTAGGGGTAATTTAAAAGTCTTGATCTCTAGAAATAGAATAGTTTCATTAGAAATATTTAGTGAATTGATATTTAATTGAATTGTGATGTTATGGATCTGATTGAATCGCTTCAGGAAGTTGGCAGCAGTACCCTGCACTACTTTTGACGTCATATGATGATGTCTTTCACTTTTTCTGGTGCAGTATCTGTCCTTGCTGAAGAATCTTCCAGCAAAATCTGGATCCCTGGCTCCTGAAGAACTTGAAGCTCTTCTCAGACCTCTTGCGTAAGGAGACTTCCTTTTCCTTCAGATTCAGTGTCAAATCGGTTGCAAAAGCTTGCATATATAAATCTTTAATTCAGGAATTTGAACTAAACTGCACCTTTGTATTTTATTTTTTTTTTGTGGAATGCAGAGATGCTTGTTCCCTCTATCGGCAAGATCAAGAAATATGTGCTGGCATACTCAGAGCTCTGCTTCCAGCGGTTCTTTCTCTGGGTTCATCTCTGAACGATCTGGATGAGGACATGGCTGATGCCAGGGGAGCTTTGCTCAAGGTCATCTCTGGATTCTGGTAATAAAACAGTCATTTAATTAATCTCATTACTGGAGGATCAAGTGATTAGATTTATGAGCTATCAGACAAGCAAAGGTTACCCTCGACAGGTGCCTGCTGAAAAATATGGCACAATCCTAATCTGGATTGCAGTTGCTCTGTGTGACATCCGGAACCAGGCTGTAAGGCTAACCCTTCATAACAAACACACAGAATACACTGGTCTGGTTTTGCTAGCCTTAAATGATAATTTAACTAAACTAAAACATTTTTAAAAACTCTTTAAATGGTCAAAGTCCTCTAGATGGTGAAGGTGTTGCTTCATTGTAAGTTTCCTCCTATTCTGAGCTTTGTTAATACTCTCCACAATTTGGTGACGTTTATGCATTTTTGATTTTCTCTGGACAGTGGCAAGACCTCAACATGATGCTTTTTATCTGTAAAATTATTGGTTTTGAAGAGACCTGGGAGGATTTCAGGATACATTTAGAAAACCTTGACGGGACAAATGTGTCTGACAGACTGGCTTGGTTTTAGGGGAGCTATGATGAAGCTTTGGTGTGTTGTGGCACCCTTTAAAGGTCCATGAGCCCCGTCTGCTTCAAGTCTTCTCTGCCAGAGATCATTATCATGCTTTCAGTGCAAAAGAAAAGACTATATCCAAGACTGGTTCCAGTGTGTATCCCACCTTTTGCCCAATACGTGCTGCAACCCAAATTATCAAACTGATGACTGGCTTAGTGTTATGGTCATTTATGAGGTGCTGCTTTACGCTGGGCAACATGGGCTTGAGTCTTTCATGGTTCTTTCTCTCTTTCCATTTACTTGCCTGTCTCTATCTTATCAAAAAAAAACACAATTTTTAAAAACATTGATGTCCCCTGCCTTACATCTATTATACTTTTAATATAATAGATGTAAAAGCAGGTAGAAACCTCTGTATCGCCACACACTGAAACATTCTCTCTTACAGCATCTTGGGGAGGTCTGGGAAGTGCACCTCAGCTGTGAGAGTTGCTTTGAGACACTGTTTGCTCGCTTTGTTGGAGGTAAGTACTGTATCGAATCAAACGTTAATTTCTCGTTTCTCTCTCGTACTTCTGCAGATTATGTAATATCTAGAAAATGTTTGAAAGGTTTTGTTCTAATTCTGCAGTTGTTCAAGTTCAAGTTTGTTTAATTTATATAGCGCTTTTCACAACAGACATTGTCTCAAAGCAGCTTTACAGGAAACCAACAAGTTTAAACTCAACAAAGTGAAAAAAATAATTACTAAGTGGTGTATATGTCCCTGATGAGCAAGCCTGGGGCAACTGTGGCAAGGAAAACTCCCTTTTTGGAAGAAACCTTCAGAGGAACCGGACTCAAAAGGGAAACCCATCCTCATTTGGGCGACAACAGCAGTGTGATTTATATAAACTATGGTATAAACAGATGATATGGTAGTATGAACAGATAATATAGTATAAACAGATGATGACTAGTTGTGTGTTGGTCCTTCACAATGTTTTTTTTTTTTTTTACTTTTTGTTAATCCCAACTCTTTTTTTTGTTGTGTTGGATTTACATTTGGCCTTTACTAGAACAGATAGGACTGTAGAATTTAAAAAAATCTTGAAACTCATTGATAAAATGGGTTTATATCACTCCTAGGGGCACATTTTCTAAAATGGTTTTAAGTAGCACTTTTACAAACCTACATCAAAGGTTTTGTGCAAACTTAACCATCTTGTGTATTCTAACGTTTTCTTTTCTTGTGGGCTAATAGGACAATGGTGCCCTCCTCTGGCAGTTGGTGTCTTACACAGACTGCATAAGGAGGGGCTATACTGAAAATATTGTTTTCATTGTACAAGCACAGAAAAATAATAATAATTTGAGTAATCGATTGAATTTGGATTTGAATAACTGCTAGTTACAGAGGTAAAGGCCACCCCTCGTACTTGGCACTAAAACTGAGATTCTCATCTTAAAAAGTTATCAAAGGTGCTGAACCTCTCTTTGATGTGTATTGATCCATAACATCAGGTGGACCCATGCTGTAAGTGGGCAGTGCTGATGCTAAAGGAAGGGGAGGAGCTTCCGGTATCAGTAGCTCTTGCATCATTTCTTGCGGATCCTCATCACCACGTGTGTATGCTGACGGCGCTGTCCGTGGAGAGGTGACTAAAAATAAAGTCTCCTCCTCTCGAAGACAGCATCTTTAATTAAAGCAATGTTTTTTTGAAATTTCAGCCTGTTTCTAAAAAAAGCTACAGGTAGAAACAGGAGGATGATGCTTCCTCTGAAGAACCAGCAGACAGCGTTTGAGAACATCTACCTTAGGGCTCAGGAACGGATGAGGGGGCAGGTGACTCTCTTCATTTGTGTGTCTATTGAGACAATGCATTTTTTATCAGTAAAACAAAATGCTCTACTGTGTATCACAATAAATGCTGGAGATTTTTGTTTTATGCCTCTCTCAAAATGCTCTGGATCGGTTGCACATTTTTGCTTGGATATTTTGCAACTTTTAACAGGCTTTCCCACACCCACTCATGGAATAGAACAGCTCTGAATTTTTGTACAGTCATAGTATACGGTTGCAGTTTTAAAGCCAGTCAATTAACCATTGATGTTACAAATTGCAAATTTACTCTATAAATGCTTCTGTTGCTGAAGGAAATGTATTTTAGTATAAAGTTGGAGATGCCCTCGTAAAGAAATATAATGATTTGTTGAGATAAGTGTCGTTTCATGTATTTGTCACATTTGTAAATGAGTCAAACTGTTAAAACGATGTCGAGACATTCCTTCTCTGCTGCTGTTGTACAGAGGAGCTGTGCCCCAGAAGATTCTCTGGATGAATCCTGTAATCGGAGGGTGATCCTCCTGAAGAGCTTGTCTCTGGTGATGTCCTGCAGCCCAGTGTGTGAGAAACAAGCTCTGTTTGCTCTTCTTCAGTCCTATAAGGAGAACGCCATCGATGAACAGCTCCTCCGAAAGGTTAAATTTGTGTCAATTATTTTTATTTATTTTTTTAATTTAAAGCGTGACACAAACGATCAGGTTTGATTGATTTTAGGGGTGTAACAATATATCGGGAGCTAAAGTTTAGGAGCTGAAGTGTTTTTGCTTTTTGGAGTGATTGTGATTCTAGTCACTTCTGAAACTTCTTACTTTTTCTTCCTTGTTTTGTGTAATATTTATTTGGAGACAGTTATAAACGAGAAAGATTACAAAAAATGTTCTCTCTCCATCAGTAAAATAGATGACTTGATACAAACAGTAACACTGCCTCCTAGTGGATTGATGCTATCAAATGCTGTCATACAAGCCAAACTAGACCCTAGCCTTCTTGGTTGTGGTCCCCAACCAGACATACTGCTTGAGATGTTCCATGACAACTTCTTTTATATTATGTTCAGGTTTTGAGAGGTGTCTCCCGGGCTCTTGGGTACTTGGACACGAGAAGCTTAATTCATTCGCACCTTTATTTTCTTGTGGCTGAGTGGCTGAACCTGAAACAATCCGATTCCAGCTACACACTGCATTCCTTCCCATTCACTCTGCTGGACTGCTGCAGCCTCGAGGACTTCTACAGGTACAGCTATGTTTCACACTGTGGGCATTAACCTACTTTTTCAAAAGTCAAAAATGCTAATTCTTTATATTTTTGCTTTTAAGTCATGCACCTGTTATCATGTAAACCTGTAAAAAAAGCTGTAAGGATTGCTGTGCTATGTTCTAATCATTGATTTTAGCTCCTGCTTCCCCGTGCTGATTCCTCATCTGGTTTTCCTGAATGATTTCGAGGAGGTGAGATCCATGGGAGACCTTTTGGCTCAGGACTGGAAGCAGCTATTGGCCAAATGCTTCCCGAGGATCATGGTCAATATCCTGCCTCACTTCGCTCTGGCGGGACAGGACACACGTGTGGCTCAGCAGCGGGAGAAGGCTCACAGGGTGTATGATATTCTCAAGAACAGTGACTGCCTGGGGAAACAGGTTCGGAGACAAATATTTTCTCATTAAAATGTTTTTTTATTTTCTTTTTTTATTCACACGTTGTGTTTTTGGTTTGTAAAGTGCATCACAAGCTGTGGGGGAAATGACCAAACATAAATACAAATGCAGATAATGTGCAGGCTCACATGCATTTCTTAAAATGGTTAATTTCTAAATAAATACATTCATTGAATTTAAAAAAAATAATAATCTTATGAGTAAAAATGAATTCACTCATCCAGAAAGTGATCTAACATTTAATACAAAAAATGTATATAGTGTTATGTATATAGTGTAATTAGTTTAAATTTGTTTATTATTTATTTAATGAGCCATTAACACCACCTGTTTCAGTTCTCATCTGCCTGAGATCATTTTTAAAAAATGCTGAAAAAATGGGTTTGTGCTGCTACACTGAATAAGTTGAAGTCTTGGTGTGCCTTGGCAGAATATTGAAAGATAAATATACATACAAACGTACCATACAAATGTAAACTGCCCATTCTCCAGTTCTCTTAGCTTTCTTGAGTAAAATGCTTGCTACCAAACCATAGATTCCTTGTGTCGGTTGCTGGTGGCCAAACAACTCCTCAAAGCCAGAGTTTAGTTCTGACTTCATCACGGAGAAATCCATGTATCACCTTTGCACGTTTACACCACAGAAACACTTGCGACCCATTCTGAACTCCAAACTACTGCGCGCTCTTACAACTTGAGTTAGGCATCATTAATACGTTGCGTATTCTCATAGGATAATAGGGGTCAGGCTCATGAATAATTTAACTACAGTTGAGTCAGTAGATACTGCATAGGACTAAGACACTTCACTTCCTGACAAATTTCTTTTCAAACAGGAAGTCAGAAATCACAAACAAACGATAGAAATAATCCAGTTTTACCCACAATTAAACATAACAGACGATAAATTATAATGTTCAACGCAGATAAATCACCATAAATGTAACAATTTTTATATCCTGTGTATCATGGGCCTTTTAAATGAATATGTTTTCCTTTTTAAAATAAACGAGTAAACTGGGTAGTTTTTCAGTATATTGTGCCTGGAATGAAAACCAGACCAGACACAGAGAAACCAGATTCGGCAGCACAGACTAGTACTACTTCCACACTTACATGAGGAATAATAAAGCCCCAGGACGTTATCAATCATTGATCCACCAAAAAAACTTTGCGAGAAAGGCGTGAAAAGGGAGAAAATAAAGAGAAAGAGCCTAAGTCTTGAAACTAAACAGACACGTCACTCTGAATTCTTCTGTCATTCAGCAAATCGACAGTTTGATCTGCAACAACCTGGCTGACATTGTGGTGGAGCTGTTAATGACTCTGTGGGAGCCAGTGGAGGAGAGTGGGGAGCTCCGCAGGTTCACAGGGTAAGTGGATGCTTTTAGATGTGAATTTCGGTCGCATAAAGAATCAAAGCAAAGTTGTTTCTTTACTGAATTAAAATGCAAGGGATAATTCACTATTGCTGAGGTTTTCATTTCCAATCGTGCATCGACAGTGTTCACAGAGTGATGTAACAGAAATACAGAAATGTGGAAGATGACTTGAAATTATTTATAGATCATTTATTTGTTCTTTTGCTCAAGCATTTTTTTATGTTCAGATTCCAGACTACATTTGTATTAATATAGTTTACTATTTTTGTGTTATTATAGTTGTATATATTATTATATTAAAATAAATGTGATTTTATATATATATATATATATGTATTTATATATTGTATGTTGATAATACATCGAACCGTCATTGGAAAAATGGAAGTAAAAAAATTCTGAGACCGCAAAGCTAAGAAGGCTAGGATAGTGATGGAGAGAATCAATTGTATAATATTTATTGTTTAAAATGTGAGTAAAGGAAAATTGTCTCCTAATAAATATTAGGAGAAGACAAGGTATAGAAGTTTCAGACGTGACAAGAATCACAATCACACCAAGGATCAAATACACTTCAGCTTCTTTACAATATCTCCCAGTAACTCCATGATATTCTGACAATTTATTAGAACATTACAAGTCTTCAATAAATTCCACCATTGTACATTTGGGCGTAGGGAAGACTGCAGTGTCACTCACAAGCTTGTATTATGTTAAGAGAGTTGGATCCTGCACCAAACCCACCGTTCTTCACCTCATATGTGATCAAAGCCACTCTGGATTACTTGAGTAAATGCCACAGTACCAACAACAAAACCCTGGTGTCCATCCTGTCCAAGACTCCGGTGAGAATTTACTCATCTTCTCATCTGCTGCCTTTTTATGATGAATCCGAATCAAACATATTTTCTGGTTTGCTCCAGATGTCCATTCAGAGGATTCTTATAGCAATCTGCCAGAAGTCAGCGAAGAGTACCAATGCCTACGAGAGGCACCGGATCCTGATGATGTACCATCTTTTTGTCAGTCTCCTGCTCAGGGAAGTGAAGGATGGATTGGGCGGAGCCTGGGCATTTGTGCTGCGGGACATCATATACACCCTCATCCACCACATCAACAGCCGGTTTGTGTGAGCTTGCTAAAGAATCCTGAAGAGTGTTTTTAAGTAAAGTACATTAGAGTGTTGGCCTAAAATCTTTTTTGCCAATGGTTTAATAGCAGACGATATCACCCACAGATCTTCTCAGGGACAGGATGAAATCTCTACTCGCAGCCTGTCACTCTGCTGTGACCTGCTGTCGCTGGTGTGTCAGACGGCAGTGGAATACTGTGGTGATGCTCTAGAGAGCCACCTGCAGGTCATTGTAGGGACTCTCACTGCACAGGTTAATGAGCACTCAGCCATTTCTCAACAGGTAAGAATGTGCTTTACATCTACCAGATGCAAGCTTTCCTCCCACTGTTTATTGCAAGCATTCCCAGTGGATTGCAGACTCTCAATGAGTGTAAATTGTTTCATCACTGCTCATAGGTCCTCAGTCTCCTTAGGTTCTTGATGGTGGAGAACCCAGAAAACAGGATGCTGAGGAAGGCCATTCCCCTTCTGGAGCCTTTTCCAGATCGAGAGGAGTTCAGAGAGCTAAGAGCTGCACAGCATGCCCTCAAGTACAGTCAAGGAGCCTTTACCCTCAGACAGGTGAGGGTTGTGGTAGAGAGGTTGAGGAATATGGGCTAGAATTGTGTTGTGGGTTTAAAGTGAGGTTCGTTGGGTAGGGGTTGAAGAAGGGGTTTGTGGTCATGGTTGGGGACAGGGTTTATTTTGCAGTTGAGGGTAGGGGTTGAGTTAGAGTTTGGCTAAAGGGTTGGTGTTTTTGGTAAAAGTTGCTGTATGGTTTTCAGATTGAAGTTAGGGTAAGGGTTGAGATGGTGTTTATGATTGGTGTCTGGGTCAGGGAAAGTGTTTATATTGTGAATGAAGCAGGAATTTAGATAGTGTTTGGGAATCTGGTAGGGGTTTCTTTTGCGTTTGGGGCAAGAGTTGATGTTAACGGTTGGGATTCCAGATGGCGTAGGGTATGCACTGCAAAAAATGCACACGCAAAAATAAGAAAAAAAAAACAACAAAATAAGTAAATAAAACTTAAATCAAGCAAAATTATCTGCCAATGGGGTGAGAAAATTTTACTTGGTAAGATGTCTTGAAACAAGAAAAAAAGTCTTCTTACATAGAAGGTTCTGACTGTCTTAAAACAAGAAAAATATAAGTAAATTTAGATAATTAAACTAGATTCAAGCAAGACATAGGTCTTAAAAACAACATAAAAATTGTCAAATCTAGCATTTTTATCTTTAGTTATCTTAAATACTCTTGGTAAGAATATCTTGATATAAGAATATATTTAAACATTCTAAGTGTTTCAAGCTCATTCTAAGAAAATGTTTCAGTTTAATATAGGCATTCTAGTGCTAAAAATAAGCTGATAAGTGAAAAAAAGAAGAAGAGACAAAATCTCTTTTTATTTGTTAAATGATCCAAAATCATATTTAATTTGATGTATTCTTGGCTACTGTTAAGGAAAATATACATGTCCAATTTTGGACTTACTGTGAATACTTTTTGGTGAACAATAATTTGCCTGCCAGCATGAAATAAAAGGTTCTGCTTTAATGATTAGCGGTTCTTGTTCTCATTTGATTCAAAAGAAATGTCAAATGAAAATAATATTTTTTAAAATTAATAATTTATATTATTATAATAAAATAAAATAAAATAGAATCCTTAAAATAAGAATCATTGTATTCTTAAAATAAGGAAATATGACTTGATATTTCTTGTTTCAGGAAGTACTGTGTTAAAATGTAATGGTCACTTTAATAAATTACTTAATTCAATGTAAAATATCCTCAGAATTAGCATTTTTTTCTAAGCAAGAAAATTCAAGTCGTATTTTCTTGAAACAAGTAAAATAATCTTTCACTCTCAATTCTAGGCTAGTTAATTTATCTTGGAAGAAAAAAAACAGGAATTTTTGCCTAATTTCAAGATTTTTTGGCTTGTCAAGAATTTATTTTTTGCAGTGTGAGGTTGGGGATTAGGTTTAGAATGCAGTTGGGTAGAGATTTGGGTTGGTATAAAATATTTGTGTTGTATGTGTGACACTTATAGTTTGATATAACTGTATATAGTTTGGGAAAAGTGATTATAGGTATCATTTCTAGGGTTTAAGATTACCAACATCCCATTTTGTCTCTGTTTTAGGAAATAGAGCATTTTCTCTCAGTTACATCTTGTGATTCTTTGCCTCTGGCTCGTTTGGAGGGATTGAAAGATCTGAAACGACAACTCCGCAGCCATAAACAGCAGGTTGGACAACTCGTCAAGGATTGTCATGGTAAGATTTGTGCTCATAATCACAGTTGAACGCTATTAGATCACATTTAAAATTGTTGGTGCTTTTGTGTTTAGCTGATCCAGACAGTATCCTGGTCAAACTGGTTCTTGGCCTCCTTCAGCTCTGTATAATGGCTTCTAATCATCCTGGCGGAGAAGATGTCATGAGTGAGTTAACACTTTGCTTATTTGAGACACAGTAGTGTCTTTTTTTGAAACACAAATACAAAAAGTAAAACGATGGACCATCTTTGAAATTCATCCACCTACGTCTCGATGATTACAGTTTTATAATCGAATCAAAATTGAGACTGTCCTAGAAACTAGGGAAACTAAATGGTTTTGTTGTTTAATCCTCAGAGGCTGTCGGTCGGTGCCTTGGAGAACTGGGGCCTGTCGACTTGTCCTCCATTGCATTGCATCATGGGAAAGATCAGCTGTACACACGAGCAACTCAGATGTTCCCAAACGTTCCTCTGCAGTGGATCTTCATCCTCCTTAGCTCTATGGACAATGCTCTGACGCATCACAGGCACGTACTGTTTGTTTACAACCAAAGACTTGTTGCTGATTGGTAAAAGACTTTTACTGTTTTTGTTGTAGTATTGTGGTGCGTCAGGCTGCTGGTGTGTGTCTGAAGGACATCTTAGCCTCTCAGTCTGGGATCGAGTTTGGAGAAATATACAAAAGTAAAAGAGATCCATTGTTGGTGTATCTGAACCCCTTCCGCTCCACCAAGAGACGGGCAAGTATTTCACTTGTGCAGGTGTGTGTATGACGCCACGGATGGGGTGTACTGTAAAGGGGTGGGGATGAGGGGTTGCAATTCTGAATGTTAATTGTTTGTTGGTTTAACTTTAATTTAGTATTTTTTAACAGCACCCTTCTGTATTTCCATAGTACAATAAAAATAACTTAAGTTGTCTGTCAAAAAAATAAATAAAATAAATTATTAACCTAAATTTTATATGTCAGTAAATTATGTAATATTTTTATCAGTAAATAAGAAATTAAAACATTATTAAAAAATAAATTGCATTTGATGAAAATAAACGAAAATGTATAGAAAAAAATACATTTTAGATGATTAAACAAAAATAAAAAAATATATAATACAATTTGATAGTGATATAAATAGCTAAATAGAAATAAATTGTAATATAGACATGTGTATAATTGAACAGTGTATAAAATAAATACATCAATACATCAATAAAGAAATAAAAGTGCAATTTAAAAGGAAAGTGAAGTAAAAATAAAAAATAATGCCAAGTAATAAAAAGGAAGTTAAAAAAAGTTGTTATTTTCTATGATAATTTCTTAAAGTATTATCCAAATTTGTTTACAAATTAAAAGCTTTCATTTACTGTTTAGAAATTAAAAGCTTTCATTTACTGTTTAGAAATTAAAAGCTTTCATTTACTGTTTAGAAATTAAAAGCTTTCATTTACTGTTTAGAAATTAAAAGCTTTCATTTACTTTTCATACTCACTGCATTATAAATTAGGGCCCATTGGAAAAACATAGTGTTACTGGGAGTTTTCTGACTTAACATAACAATCTATATGTACTCTACTCAATTTAATTGAAATTATTATCCGCTCTATAAAAGGTGCTTTGTAGTCATCCTCAGAAACTCTCATCCCTCAGAAAAACAGCTCAACAGTTGTCGGGTTCTGCTGGATCCTGGACCAAGTCTGTTAAAAGCTGTCTGTTAAATTCAACAGGAGCTTGTTGTGAGCATGGAGGGGACCTCAGAATCCAGAGAGAAGCTGGACAGTCCTGACCTGTGGTCAATGCATGCTGAAGGACACAAGGACTGGTTGAGGAACCTGTGCATGGCACTGTTAGACAGCGGGGGGGTCAGGAATGAGGCACTGCTCCTCACCAGACCTTTGTGTGAGGTAATGTTGACTCTTCTGAAAAGTTGACCAAGTAACGGGGGTATAGGGAGGCTCTTTTCAGAATCATTGAAAAGCTTAAAATTCTTTTGCAGGTGCAAACAGATTTTTGTCAGAGGATGCTGCCACTCTTCATTCATGATATTCTTCTGGGCGATGTGGACGGATCTTGGAGGAAGCTATTGTCCTCAAACATCCAGAGCTTTTTTAGTCAATGCCATAGAGCCTTCAGCGCAAGCAGCCGGCCCACCACCCCCATGCTCTCAGACTCAGGTACATAAATCTCAGAAGTGACTGCCTGGTATTTTGTTTATCACAGCATTAAATAGATTTAAATAATGCCTATGTAAGTGCTGCTGCTCTTTCGTTGAAGTTTGAATCTTCCAGGAGCTAAAATAAAGGCTAAGGTTAGCTCCAAACCAAAGGAGGTAGAGGTGGATCGTTTTTCTGATGGAGCCAAGTTTAGATTGCAATGAGCGAGGGATAATTCTCAATGAAAAGAATTGAGAAAAGAGGATAGTTTTAGGCAGTGATGAGGGAGCCAGGTGCAAGGGGTGATGAGTTGAACTGAAGTCCGAGAGATTGGATTTGAAGATGTTGCACTTCATCTGAAATCTTTTAATATTCCAGGGAATGCTAGTGATGCTGGTAGTCAGAGCCGGGTGGACAAAGCCTCGCTGCGCAGCATGCTGGCAGTTATAGACTATCTCCGACAGCAGAGGCGCCCACTGACTCCGGGAAGGTTTGAGCACACTTTTATTTCAGTCATATCCTTCACTTACCATTATCAATTTCATTGTCGAATGAATCACCTGTATCTGGAGTTATTTAATATTGTGGATTTGTTTTTTTTCTCTTTTGTAAAGTGCTGAATATGGGACGGTGTGTGACTCAAACTTTTGGCTGGATCTAAATTTTCTGGAGGTGTCTGCTGCCGCTCAGATGTGTTCGGCTCATTTTACCGCTCTGCTTTACTCTGAGATCTACCTGGACAAGATCAGGTCCAACATGGAGCAGAGCCGCAAGTAAAAAAAAAACATCCTCAAACTGTTCCCTAAATGCTTACAATTAAATGTGCAGTCACCTCGTTTATAGAATGGCTGGAGTGTTTTTGTGTGCTTTAGATCTCAAGCATCTAGACGAATCACGTTTGAGGAGAACAGCCAAACCCTCTCCATCAGCAAACTAAATGAAAAGAGTCTACAGGATTCTGGGATTAGTCTCCAGGTGGGTAAAGATCTCAAAATCTTTGTGTGACTGTACCTCCTTGTCATAAATAGAGTCTTTTCTATTGTTTACAGGATTTGCACTTTTGTTTACAGATATTTTTTTTTAAATGCAGTAATAAAATATCAGTGAGCCACTCACAGAAGTTGAGTTATGGGAATTTGTCCCTTTTTGTCATTAATTCCTTAATAAAAGGTATACAATCCTCTCAAAAATAATAAAACTGAATAAAATATCCAGAAAGAAAGTTCTGTAAGCTTTTAGTCTGTTTAAGGAACCAGAACTCAATATTTTGTTTATCAGCGAAATGCCACATTTAGTAGAAAAAAAGATCAATAAAAAGCCATGTTTTTTGTCAATTACCTTGTTATCTTTAAAGTAACATCTCAACTCTTTGGCTATAAAATAGTATTTTGTACATAAAATAGCTTTTGTTGCACTTTTACACTTTTTTATATATATATTCAAATCATTAGCATCTGAGCTAGGTTATCTTAATATCTTGAACTACAAAGCTTGTGTAGCTCAATATAATGTTAAGGGAAATACTGGTCTAATTGCTTGAAAATAATTTGAGTTATGTCCATAAATTGTTGTATTTGGTGGATTTTAATGGGACTTTTTTGCTAACTCTGACACTGGTCCGTCACAGGATCTTCTGATTGAAGTTTACCGATGCATCGGGGAGCCTGACAGTCTGTATGGATGCGGAGGAGGCAAGTTAGCAAGTCCTCTGACAAGGTGAGAACTGAAAGGTCCACATGTTAGAACATATATTTGTATATTGTATATTTACTCCCATTCTCTGGGGGTGCACTCATAACTGCTGAAAAGGATTGTTTCTCGCCTGCCTTTGTTTAGTTTGATTGAAAAGCACCAGAGTTTGTTTTCTCTTCTGCTACATTTCTTTTGTACCAGCGTGAATCAGCAATGAAGCTTTTTTGACCTTCTCCAGTCACTTCCTCAGTGTGAATTTATGAGAGTTCCATTAGCACTCCCTTTATGTAACAATCTGCTACCCTTAACTTCAATAACTCTGCTCACAAAATCTCTGGTCAAACTTACCTGTTTCATGTATAAGAGTAATCCGACACATTGGTGATCCACCCAAAAGATTGCTGAGCCAAATACACCAAAATCGAACAATTTTGGGAGCCAGTCAGGAGACTGCTGAGCCAAAATCGAACAATTTGGCAAACCAGCTACGAGAACTCTGATTTATATACAGTGGTACCACCGAAATACAAATGCTTCGAGTTACGAAATGTTCGAGATACGAAAGGTCTCGCGGGAAATTTTTTGCTTTAAGATGCGAAAAACTATTCGAAAAATAAAGAAACACCAACAGCTCTGCTCTATTATCCGCTTGTTAAGTCTGATGTCGTGCTGCGCTTATGGGTCCTGGCGCTCCATCCCCGTAGGGCAGAAAATGCGCTTTAAGGGGCTGATACGCCTTAAAATATTTTTAAATCTGTTTTAAATCAAGCGAAACATTATGAAATTATTAATACCAATATTTTACTATAGCAAATGTTAGAGTCAAGGTGTCTTAAAAGAAATAATGTTTATAATGTGGAAAGTGCTGTTCTGTAGCGCAAGTTTGAGAAACTCTGTGAGGCTCTCAGAAGCATCTCTCCATCTTTCTGCGCTTGTGCTTGAAACCGTGTTTGTGTGAGTAATTCGTGAAATCTCGAGAATGTTAACTTTCATACGTAGTGCCGTAATGTTTTCTGCCATGCGTTCCACCTCCTCCGACACATCGCTTCACTCAAGGTATGGTTTCACATTTGTGTACATATTACGTATTTTGCCTGTGTTTTATTCTGTTTTATTATCATTTATTACATTAACAATGTTTAGATTTAAGGACTGAAGAACGTTACTTGATTTTTCTCTGGTTTTCCATTTTTTTATCAACTTATACGGTTGTTTCTGAGAGCCGTTGCACAGATTAGGTGTTTTACATGTAAAACTTGCTTCGAGATACGATTTGGTGAGCCAACCAGGGGAACACTGAGCCAAATACACTAGAATATAACAATATTTACATTATTTAAATATACCGGTATATATTTTTTGTAAATATTGTTACATTTTTACAGCGATTCTCTGCATTGAGGTTTTCTGGACCTTTAATAGGCATCTATTTGCTAAAAACATACAACATACATCACATCTCATCCATTTCTGTTCTCATTCTTCCAGAATTCGAACGTATGAACATGAAGGGGTATGGGACAAGGCATTGGTTTCTTATGACCTGCACTCCAACCTCCCAGAAGTCACACGACAAATTGGGATCGTAGAGGTACACATTACCTGGGAAGCTTTAGAGAAGAGCTGTGATCGCATGATATCGCTTGTGTATTTCTACACGTCTCTTTCAGGGTCTGCAGAATTTGGGTCTGTGTAGCATCCTGAACACCTATCTTCATGGTTTGGAGAGAGAGTGTG
Organism: Danionella cerebrum; assembly: GCA_007224835.1. Classification (NCBI taxonomy): domain Eukaryota; kingdom Metazoa; phylum Chordata; class Actinopteri; order Cypriniformes; family Danionidae; genus Danionella; species Danionella cerebrum. The sequence continues at coordinate 40,451 of SRMA01027211.1, read as the reverse complement.
TGGAGTGGGGCCCAGAGCTAAGAGAGCTGCGCTTTCAGGCCGCCTGGAGAAATACACACTGGGAATGGGATATGCCCGAAGGGTGAGTTCATTAAACCATCAAGCATATAGCAGGAAATCTGGTCATCTTCACAAGCTAACAGGATGGAATCAGTATGCTCCATGTGGTTTCCGTAGCAATGAGAATTGTTTTCTAAAATTAATTGTACAATAAACAATACCTTATTTATTTACACAGAGACGACTTGTATAGTGTTGAAGTGACAATCACTTATTACATGAAACTTGTTCATTTCTGAAATTTGGTGCCATTTATTTAAAAAAAAAATCTTTCAGAATATTTTTAGTTCATGTCATTAACTGCATTTTTTTGTTGTTGAAAGAATGGGAGATTTTTTTTTCTTCCATCAAAATGTTTTTTATTTTCATTTTAAGTAGCATTTTTTTTACTATTAACACCTTCCGCACTTTATCTTTCTTAGATTTGTTTGTTTGCATTATTTTGTTTAAAGGTTCATATAGTTTATTTATTAATTAGTTCATTCATCTTCTTGCTTGTTCATTTTTGGGTCATAGGGTCCCTATCTCCAGCTCACTTTGGTACACCCTGGACTTGTCACCAGTCCATCGCAGAGCATCACACACATTCACTCGTACATTGACAGCTAAGGGGTTATTTAATTAACCAAGCCGAGATTAATTAATGTCTATCTGAATAGAATTGCTATGAAATCATCAAACCTTTAGAAAAAACAATGAGATATCTGTTTGAAAAGTCTATATAACATAATTGATTTTACATTGATGTGATGTTTTTCAGAAATGAGAAACTAAAGCCTGGTATCAACGAGTCCCTGTTCAATGCCCTGCAAGCTTTGAAAGATAAGGAATTTTCTCTGTTTGAGCAAACACTCAACTACGCCAGGTAACCAGAGGAGGTGTTCTCAGACACAGGGATTATAGATTTGAATTGAGTTGTTATGAATCCATCCAGTAAGCATCTCAATCCTGAACTGTGTGTTTGTGTCTTGCAGAGGTTGTGAGGTGGAGGAGTTGTGTCGTGGAAGCCTTGAGGCTGTTTCATCCCTTTATCCTTCTCTCTGTAATCTGCAGCAGATCAGTGAACTCCAAAGTGTCGACCAGCTTTTCTCAAGGTCACTTTATTCTGTTGTTTCATCAAAGCAAAATGCCCAGTTTCTGTTTTCTCAAACTAAGTCTGGAAAACTAAGTCCTTGTGCCACATGGCTTGGGCCCTAAAATATGATCCTGAAGATTAGAAGAGGGCCCAGGTGTGTAGCTCGACCCTAATAATAAGGAAAATTGCAGATATTCCTCCTATTCCACGTTCTTATAAAAATTAAAATGGGGAACTCCAAGTCTGTTTCAGGCCATGTTTTTCATTGTGTACACATTGTAGAGATTTTCAGTGACTCTGGTTTAAATCTTGTTGTTTGTTTTGCAGGCCAGTGACTGACTCCAGTCTGAATGAAGTGCACAGGAAGTGGCAGCAGCATTTGGAGCTGTTGAGTGACAGTGATTTCAGTCTGGTGGAGCCCATCTTAGCCCTGCGCTCCTCCATTCAGGAAACACTTATCTCCTCGGAGAGTGACCCAGACAGGAAGAGCTACCAGATATCCACCTATTCGTCTCACCTGATGGAACTTTGCAGACTGGCACGTTCTGCAGGAAATGCACAGGTCTCTCTCTCTCTCTCTCTCTCTCTCTCTCTCTTTTAAATCAGAGAGGAAGTGGAAAGATAAACGGAAGCAAAACAACTTTTGCCTCCTATTCTACAAATGCAATTGGACCAAGTCAACTCTAGGCCCTTGTTTTAGCTGATGCGTCCAGTAGAGGGCAAAACCAGTTAAGTTATCCATTCGGTGAGAACTTTCTCGTTTTTAACGTTCCATGCACTGAACACTTGTGGTCATAAAGGGACACGGTCAGCAAAAAATTCTCAGGCCGGCCAATCAGACAGTTCTGGTAGGTGATAATCCCAAACCACTTTGATGACACACTTAGGTTTGGGAATTTCCGAATGAACAAAACAACATTTTGTGCAATGGAATTGGTATGTTGGTTAGTCCATTAATGCCGCTCCATCCCAACCTAGTTCCGACAGAAAAACACATTGGATTGCATTGGGATTTATTCAGTAAATGTGTTACCATTGTAGTATATCCTACCCAGTTTTCAAAATGTGTGCATATCTTGGCGTTTCCATCCAGGGTTTTTTGTGCCATTTTCCAAAATGCTCATAAAAGTAGGTGGATGAAAACAGCTATTGTTATCGGAGGTCATCGCTCTTTTGCATGTTTTTTTAAGCGTATAAGCATTAGAAACCAGGAAAATCAGAAGACAGCATTTTTTTTTCATAGTTTTTTTTGTATTATTGCAATTTTTTTAGTTGGCTGAGCGAGCAGTTTTCCACATGAAGAAGCATGTGAGCAGTGCCAGCAGCCTCAGCAGCTCATGGGGCTGGCAGCTGGAGGAGGCGCAGGTCTTCTGGATGAAGAAGGAGCAGGGCCTGGCTCTGGAGATGCTCAAACAGATCATTTATACACTGGAGGACCTGGTCAGTTCTAATAAATTTCTAATAAACATTTACTGTTGGGAGGAAAAATAGACCATTAGAATGTGATTTATAATGTGTATTTAAAAAAACACAAAAGATCTTAGAAAGCACTAAGGCGAGTAATCCCTGATCGCTCGTGTTTGTTACGACAGATGAGTAACTGCAGATGTGTCTTTGCTCAGGTTTGTGTGACTCCTGCTCTGGTCCCCATCTACTCTGAGTGTCTGAGACTGTGTGGAAGCTGGCTGGCTGAATCCTGTTTGGAGAGCCCTGCAGTGATCCTGGAGAAGTACCTTGAGAAGGTAGATCTTCTTGTTGTACACTGGGAGATTAAATGGTTTCAATCTAAAGGCTAGTTTGGTTGTTCTGGTCATTGTATCTCTTAGATACAATCTATTCTGTTTTATCAACAACTTTCTAACAGTTGAGCTTCCAAGCAAACCAAGTTACTCATTGTCAGTTGTCATTTTTTACATTCATTTTCTAGTTTTGTTTATTTATTTTTGTTTATTTTTTTTAGCTTTTGTTCCGCTATGTTTTGTTTTGTGTGCTTGGTTCCATTTGGTTTTGTTTTGCTTTGATTCTTTGGTCAGTTTAGTTTTGTTTCACATTTATTTACTTATTTATTTTTGCTTAAATATGTTGGTATTTTGTAGGTATTTGTAGGTATAGTGTAGGTATTTTTTTATTTTGCTTCCTTCTGTGTAGTATTATGTTGTTTTTCTTAGTCTTTTTTTAGCTTTGTTTTAATTCTGCTTCTGTTTTTTTTGTTTTGTTTTGTTTTGCTTAATGGTATGGTTTATTTTTATTCATTAACTCTTCCAATAACACTTTTTGTTTCTGATCAGTTTGTTTACTTTGCACTCAAATTTTCAGTGTTTTACCAGTACTGTCCCAAACCTGCCGATGATCAGAAACTTTGACATGTATCAGAAATATTTGCTCACCGTTGACACTAAGATAACCTATGTATTTTTATTTAATCTGAGTTCAAATACTATGTTCCCAAACAGGCTGTGGAGATCATGGAGGATTGCTGCGGAGCTTCAGATGCTAAACTGCAGAGCCAGAAAACCCAGGCCTTCTTCTCCCTGGCACATTTCTCTGACGCACAGTACCAAAGCATCGAAAACTACATGAAGTCCTCTGAGTTTGAGAACAAGCATGCTCTTTTGGAGAAAGCCAAAGAAGAAGTTGATCTAATGCGTGAGAGGAAGGTTGGAAACAACAGGTCAAGCATAACGTTATTTAGTTTTGTCTGATTGGTTGCGTTTTCTCAGATGCCAGTGCAACCATTTTTATCTTCAGTCTCATTTATGGCACCGATTCCTCTTGGGAATCTCAGTTTTTTTTTCTTTGTACAGATATACGGTGAAGGTTCAGAGAGAGCTGGAATTGGATGAGAGGGCAATGGCTAATCTCCAAGCTGACCGGAAATGCTTCCTATTGAAGGCCGTGGAGAACTACATCGAGTGCCTAGAGCTGGGAGAGGAACATGACACCTGGGTCTTTAGACTGACCTCACTTTGGCTGGAGAATGCTGATGAGAAAGCAGTCAACGACAAGATGAGGGTATGAGCAGACAGATCAAAAGGGTTTTTATTGTTATTTAATCCTTAAAAACTCAGTTAGTTAAACAATCTGCTGTGTTTTCATATGTTGTCCTGTAATGTTTATGTGTCCTAACAGAGTGGCGTCAAGAAGATCCCATCACACAAGTTCCTACCATTGATGTACCAGCTGGCTGCTCGAATGGGCACTAGAGTCTCCAGCTCCATGACCTCACAGGAAGTGGGCTTCCATCTAGTGCTAAAAGAGGTAACCTTTGTGACCTTCACTCTGAAATGGTTTGCAGAATCACAAACTAAAATGTTTTTCATCCTCAGCTTATCTGCCAATCGTCCCTCCATCACCCGCATCACACTCTGTTCATCATCCTGGCGCTGGTCAATGCCAACAAGGATGAGTGCTTTTCTAGCAGTCGTTCATCAAGGAACACTGCTCGACAACCATCACCCCTGGACTTGGTATGAAACTCTCTTTCATTTTTCATGTGCCATGTTCACTTGGTCGCAGGTATTTTTTTAAAAATATTTTATTACAAAAAAAAATTTGACAAAGTATGGTTCTGAAAAAACAAACAAACAAAATCCCTTTGCTTTGTTTTGTTTTGCCTAGCTTCGCTTCTTTTGTTTGTTTTGTTTTTTTTTCTCCTTATTTATTATGTTTTTTTGTTTGTTTTTTTAAGATTTTGTTCTGCTTTGTTTGGCTGCACCTTTTTTTGTTTATGCTTGTTTTTTTGTTTTGTTTAACATTACGTTAGTTTTTTCTTTGCTCAGTTTGTTTTTTTTTTTTGTTTTTTGATTTAACTTGTTTAGTTTTATTTCAATATCCATTTGTGAAACAACTTTCCGGTTGTTAAAATTTGATTCCGCTAGTCTAAAATGTTTCACTTAGTTTTGGGGCAGATGTCTCTCTTTTTAAGCTAAATGTAGTTTAGATTTATTTAGCTTTTTTATTTAGCTATTTCTTGCTTTTTTGTTTTTTGTGTTTTCTTATATTTATTTTGTTGCTTTGTTTAATTTTCCTTCGTTTTTTGCAACTTTTTCTTAGCTTGGTTTCATTATGTTTTGCTTAATTGTTTTGTTTTGCTTAAAGTTTTACATTTTTTTTGTTGTTTTTACATTTGTTGATTACATTTGTTTTTATAAGTATCAATAAGTATTGTTAAGTTTTGCTTCTTGTTGGTTTTAGTTAATGACCATTTTGAATGTGTTTTTTTTTACTTTGTATTTTTCACTGCTGTTCATCAGAGTAATTTGATTTGTGAAAGGACACAGTCCATAACTGCTCTTCTTAAAGCTG
>SRMA01027211.1:0-34991 GCA_007224835.1 Danionella cerebrum | reverse complement strand
GAGAGAGAGGGGAGAAGGAGGATAAGAGAGGGAGAGAGGGGGGAGAAGGAGGAGGATAAAAGAGAGAGAAGAAAAGGGAGCAAGCGAGAAATAAAGGAAGAGAAAGAGAGAAAGACGGAGACAGAGTGTTTATGATTTCCGTTTATATGTTGATTTGATTTATTTCTTTGAAATCAAATATTTATTTTTTTATATATGTGTATTTTTATTTTATTTTATTATTTCTATTTTTAAAGCTTTGACAACACCATGTATTTTCTAATGCCAATAAAGCTGGATTTGAATTTGAGTGAGAGAGAAAGAGAGAGAGTAAGGGAGAGAGAGGGACAAGAAAAGAGAGAGAGAGGAGGGACCAGTAGAGAGTGGAAGAGAGGGAGAGAGTGTAAGAGAAGGAGAGAGAGAGTGAGAGAGGAAGAGAGTGTAAGAGAGGGAAAGAGAGAGCAAGGGAGAGAGGGAGAGTGAGAGAGGGAAATAGAGAGATGGGGAAGAGGAAAATGTGGAAAGAGCGGGAGAGAGAGAAGAAGAGAGACAGAAAAGCAGAGGATAAAGGGAGAACAAGAGACGAAGAGAGAGCAAAGAAGAGCAGGAGAAGAAGAAGGGGTGAGAGGAGAGAGAAAGAAAGAAAGAAAGAAAGAAAGAAAGAAAGAAAGAAAGAAAGAAAGAAAGAAAGAAAGAGACAGGAAAAGAGATGGGGAGGGCTTTTATTTATTTACTTGCTTTTAAGTCAATCAATTTCTTTTATTTTTTTCTGTAAATATATTTTTTTGTTTGCTGGAATAACAGGAATCTAGGAGCTCAAACCATAATCAGAGGCTGAAATCTGAATTTATCTCACATTTGCTAATCATAAATTAAATGCATATTTATGTGCTATTTACTAAGAAATAAGTAAAGAAATTACTTTGGTGCCAAATTTGTTTTAAACGAGATTTTAAATGCACCACTAGTCATCTCCAAGGACTTCTGTAGGTGCTTATATATTTTAGCAATATCTCAAATACATTATGTTGTTCAAAATTTAAATGGCTTGGGGGCGAAGGAGTGCACCAGTGTTGAAATCCGGTACGTATAAATGTCAAGAAATCCAACTTTTGGCTAAATGTCCAGAGCTGGTCGCCTGTAACATCTCCACCATAGCTAAGAGCAAACAGCAGTCTGACGTCAGGGGCAAGATGGAAGAGCTACACGAGGCAGGGATGTTTACCCTCTTCTTTTGCTTTCAGAACTTTATCATCACGCACAGCGTTCCTTGCTCTATAGACGTCCCGGACAGAGCAGTCGAGCAGTTTGGGGTAAGTCCCCCGTGTGCTTCGGGGTCTGAGGATTGAGACGTCCTCCATGCCCGGCTGATGATCGCGCTCGGTATAATGAAGGCCCTGCTGCAGTCGGTAATGAGTCCATTAAGTAAATCCAAGCATATGCTCCGCTCGCCCCGGGGCTCCTCTCCCTCTCTCAGGTACCCCGCGCATCACTCATGTTACGCTCATGCTAACACGGAACGCCGCGTTTAATGCCCAATTAATACATTTACACTGCTTTAGAGTAAAGTCTGCGCCGTTCTGTGAAACATTTCAGATGAAAAAATAAAATAGACTCAGTTTTTAAATGTTTATACAGATGCTTCACAGAAAGACGAGCCTGTTTTTTGGCTTGGGCGAAGTTATTTGGTGGAGCCCGTATTAAAATGACAATTTTTCTAAATAAGTTTTGCAGAAATGAATTAAATTTAGGTTGAAATTTGTCAAAAAGCACCCCAAGATAATTCTATGGAGTGAACACGAGGATCACAGTTGGAGGAAATCAGGCCGATCAATAGCACCCGGAGAGTGAAGCATGGGGGTGGCAGCATCATGCTGTGAGGTTCATTCTTCGGCAGCAGTAACTGGGGATTAATTATTGAGGGAAAGATAGTAAAGCAACAAAGTTCCGGAGAGCTCAGGTTCCAGCAGGACAATGACCAAAAGCACACAGCCAAGATGGTGGTTTCTGGGTCTAAGGTGCCTTTGAAGATAAAAGCACACTTTGGCTTTTCTTGTCGCGGCTATTAGTCGCATATTAGGGTTTGATTCCTCGGTTTGTGTTGCGTTATTAACTGACATGTCGTCTAGGAGCCTAAAGCTGTGATCACTGAGCTTTTGAGCAGAGCCTTGTAATCCACCGAGAGATTTGCTTCCCATCAAGCCCTGCAGGAGCTGGAGAACTGCTGCAAAGTGGAGTGGGCACAACTGGCCAAAAGTTAGTGCCAGGCTCGTATACAAAAGGATGTGAGGCAGTAGTTGCAGCAATGTATGCAGTAGGGTACGGTACGTCACAATATTTTAGATGCGACCGCTGTTTTAGAATAAAAAAAATATATATTATAAATATTTTAATTATTATTATAAACTAATTATTGTTCCCAGTGGAACAGCTTGCCACTTCTAAGTTTAAATGTGTATATTTTAAAGGTATAATATGGAAAACAAATATGGAAAGTGTCGTCCAAGATCGTACAACTATCTGAGCATGAAGCTAAAGATATCTCGCCACAGTGACAAGCCTCGTACCTTTGAGGTACAGCGAGGGGGCAGGGGTGCAATCGCCCAGGATTAAATATTTAAAAAGGCTTTAATCAATAAAAAACTACTCTGAAATGTTTGCACTCAAAAAACGAACAAGATGCAAAAAAATTTAATCATGTCTCCAATTATGCATCTGATTAAATCACATAAACCTGTGTCACATGCTAATAAAAAAAATCAACTGGGTTCTAATTATTCAGACAAACATCTTAATTCATGGAAATCAGTGAACTTCTCAATTTTGAGTGAATTTCTCAAACATTATTTCTCAATGTACTCATTTTTTTATAATAAAATCTAAGAGTTAAATTAACTCTACTCAGAGTCTATTTGTTGTATTGTAAAGAAAAGTTATTTAATCATCTATTTAGGTTTTAATGACAATTTTAAAGTACAGTTTCAGCAATTAGTGACAGCAGAATTTCCCTAAAAAATAATACAGAAATAAAAGGTAAATGTGAACAAAATAAGGATTTTTTTTTTCAGAATTCAGAGTTCAAAGGTTTCAAAACTATGAGAGTATAACTCTCTCGATATAAAGAGAGTATAGAACATTTCACTCTCAGGATTTTAAAAAAATAAGTTTAAAACTTAATGTGCACCCATCAGAATTTTTGGGGGGTTTCCAAACGACCTCTATTATGTTATTAAATAAGATTCCATGCCCAACGCACTTGTTTTTGGAGTTTGGGAATATCGTTTTCGTGCATGAGGGCGCTGCGCATGCGCAGAAACAGCAGCGCTCTCACCGCCACTCAAGGCTCCGGAGCGGCGTAATGAGAGCCCTCTGTCCGCTAATTAATTGACATTCTCCTGAATATTCATAGGCTGCATCTCGAACACGCTCTTAATTGCGCGGTTAAACATCTCCGGGGAAGCGAAAGCTGTTCATTATCAGAGATGAGCGCGCGAGAAGGTTCGGAAACAACCGGCTTTTCTGAACTGAGCTGCTGAAGATAAACGAATAATTCTTTATCCGATGAAATAATAATAATAATAATAGTAATAATAATAATAATAATAATAATAGTAATAATAATAATAATAATAATAATAATACCAATAATAATAATACCAATAATAATAATAATAATAATAATAATAATTAAAGCTGCAAGCAGCGATCAAGGGCTCGAGCACCTACGTCGCCATCGCCTCGGGTGGCCAATTGGTTACAATGCGCTCTACGACCGATCCTTAGTTAGAATACGTATTCAAGCGAGAACTGTTCAAAATACCTAATGACACAGGCAACTCAAGTAAAAAAATCCCTTCTCAAAGCGTCATGACCCCCAGGTGGTGCTAACGAGTCTAAATATTTATGAGTTGAAATATTTTTTTGGGACTGTTTTGGCCAATATTCTGGGAACCTGTCAAAATTGGTAAAAATGCTGTTCCACCTGTGATCACTTGGTGGCGCTATAACCGATGATTAATGTTGTAGATGTGTTCAGACAGGGACTTTTAGTATACTTGGTACATTTGGGATCGATCAGACATTGTATGGCTGAGTTATAATAACTTCCTGTTTATGGCGAAACGTCAAATTTCGATGACTGGTGTACGTACATCGTTTATCAAAGTAATAAAAGCTTCAGAATTTAACATCCCACATACCTTAAGAGAAGATTTCTGGAGTTTGAAAGTGAGCAGATAAAATATCTTAGGAGGAGTTCGTTGATTTAATAATAAGACTAAATAAAACTATCTTGCTTGGAAGTAATTATAATATATATAATATAATATATTATGCGTGATTGGACTGGTGCTGTGTCATGAGAAAGAAGCTTCGTGACATGGATTTTATTTGAAGGTTGACTCCATTTTTTATTTGAAAACAAGAACATAACATGAATCATGGAAATCACGAGTTCGAAACAAGGCTTTAATGAAACCATCAGCTGGGCTCTAGAGAAACCCTTTAATATATTCGTCCAGTGCTTGCAGGCAGAGCAGGACCTCCAAAGAGACTCCTATTCTCACAACCTTCAGTAATGGACCTTCGTTCATCAGTGAAGTGCACAGCCATGAACACCTCCACCAAACAGTTCCGTGCTACAACAGTCCCAGTATCCGAGACAATCTTGGAATCTCAGGAAATACCAGCAATGAAGCTGCTGCTGCTGATGATGATGATGACCAGGTTGGGGTCTCCACCGTCAATCTCAAAGGAGAGAAGACAAACATTTAGTTGCAGAACTGATTGCAGATCCGCGACAGCAAATGTGTTTGTACTACACTGGTGTCTTCAACATCATTACTGTTTAAACTTTCTAACTTTACCTGTATTTAGCATTTGCTCTGATTTACTTGTTTCACCATCAGTATTACATTCAATCCACTGTTTAACAAGTTTTATTATTCAAACTCTAGCAATAAAAAAACCTAACATTTACATATGCACTGTTTTAACTGTACTACAGTGAAGAAGGTTAACATTTCTTTGTAATTCTGATATTGCTGTGGAATATATATTCCCCACAAGTACAACTATAAGTTATATTTTACTTTAATATATGAGTATACTGTAATAAAAACTAAAGCAAACCACAGTTTATTGCTTCACTAGAACCAAGTTAATCTATAGTTAATTTAAGATTACTTAGAAATACAACAATATACTGTATACATCTGAAATTTCTAAATTAAACAAATACAGTAATTACATTATATGATTACAGCATTTTTAACATGTTGCTTTAATTGTTAAAAACGAAAGTTATTTATCTTTTATTAAAGTCCCTCCGTTCGTTAGGTTAGGAGGTTCTTGGTCATTATTTACACAGAATTTATCATGAATACTGACCAGAGACAGACGCGCGGGTTTCCTGCTGGAGCTGCCCGTGCAACAGGTCAGGGAGCTGGGGTTGGATCAGTCGAAGCTCCCGCTGAACGCGACTGGGGTTCAAACTGAAGCTCCTGTGGAAATGTAGGTGAACCACGCCGAGCAGGGTTCCTCTTTGTAGGATTCTAAGCTCTAGCCACAGCCCTGAACACGTTTTTGATGTTGTGGAGTATTTTAAAGCTTGGTGGTGCAGATAGAAACTTAACAATCCCGTCCGCCATTTTCCAAACCAATGCTGCGCCTCTGTAGCTTCTCCCACAAATCCACGCATTCCAGTCAACACCTGAATGTCTTGCGTGCATTCAGCGGCTCTGCCGATCAAACACAAAGTAAAAACGCGTGCATTCACTCGCGAGTTGCGCTTTATTTCCGCGCGAACCGCGTTCGATGTGAACGTACCTTTAAGCCCGGGAATCCCAGGTACCGGGGACTTGCCCCCTTGTGCAATACATTTCCGCTCATAGTTCACTAACCCTGAGAATGACCCTACACATATCACATACCGTTGTGCTCAGCGAAAACTCCTCTAAAATCTAATTCAATTTCATATCCGTTAACCACAGCTCTAACGCCATGCAAATAAACAACAACATGTCCGGAGTATAATTCATGACCAAGTTTTTGTTTTGTGCTCTCTTAAAACCACAGTATTCCCTGGCCCCTGCGGGGTTTCCCCTTAAAGCAGGGTTGCCAGGTCCCAGAAATATTTCCAGCCCAATGACAACTCAAAATCCGCCCAAATGGAATGAAAACTAGCCCAATTTTTTCAGTGTCCAATCAGATTAGACAACGGCTGGATTCCCACAAAGGGCCTTAAAAAATTTATATAAGTTTAAGTTTAAAGTATTGGCCTTTTGTCTAACCCAAATTCTTAATATCACACATTGTGCTTTTTTTTAATACACAATCTCATACAATAAAGGTCAAATAAGAACATGTGCTCTCTGAATTTTTTTGACCCTAGTCAGAAGTGCCTACTTGTACTTGTTCATCCACAGACAACCGAACCGACGCTTCTGACTACAACGCTCTCAAGGAGTGGCGTGATGATGATGATGCTTGATTGGTTATGTCAAAAGCACATGTGGCGCGCGCGCCTATTTGCGTCTCGCAAGAAGCAGCGTTTGTTGCCAAGTATTCATTCCCGGGGATCAACACCCACTAATAAAATGTTCCCTTTTATCTTTGTCCACAATTATTATTTATTATTATTATTTATTTTTTTGTGGCCGCGGTACATTATAAATGTAGCCCAAAAAAAACGCAACCCGCAACTCCGTATTTTTTCCCGCAACTCCTTTTCTAAAATAGCCCAATTGTCCGGGAAAACCGCTACCCTGGCAACCATGCCTTAAAGCGACAGAACCCTACAGCCATTTTAAGGGTTTTTTGCAAAATAATTAACTTCCCTTTGATTTTGGAAAATCGCTGCAATTGACTTTTTTGTTTGTCTTGATCTGTAACATAAGTGTGGCAATTTTCAAGCATGTCCTTTAAACACAGTCTGAAATAGCAGTAAAAACAGAAGAAAATGCTATATTGCATGCTGCCATTAGGTGGCGCTATAACTGACACTGTATTTCGCTCTATGAAATCCTTCAGACGTGGACTCTTAACACGCTTGACAAATTTTAACCCGATCAGAAATTGCATTGCGGAGTTATTAACCACTTCCTGTTCATAGAAAAAGTTAGACTTTCGAGGACTGCCATTCGCGCATCGTAAAATGAAGTCAAAAAATCTTCGCAATTTAACATCCCATATGCCTTGCGAAAATACTGAACAACTTTGGAGATGAACAGATGAATTCTCTAGGAGGAGTTTGTTAAAGTATGAGATATGGAAAAGTGCCATTTTAAGGGTTTTTTGCAAAATATTTAACTTCCTGTTGATTTTGGAAAATCGATGCAATTGACTTTTTTGTTTGTCTTGGTCTGCAACATAAGTGTGGCAATTTTCAAGGATGTCCTTTAAACACAGTCTGAAATAGCAGTAAAAAACAGCAGAAATTGCTATATTGCATGCTGCCATTAGGTAGCGCTATAACTGACACTGTATTGCGCTCTATGAAATCCTTCAGACATGGACTCTTAACACGCATGACGAATTTTAACCTGATCAGACATTGCATTGCTGAGTTATTAACCACTTCCTGTTCAAAGAAAAAGTTCGACTTTCGAGGACTGCCATTCGCGCATCGTAAAAAGAAGAAAAAAAAGCTTCGCAATTTAACATCCCATATGCCTTGAGAGAATACTGAACAACTTTGAAGATGAACAGATGAATTCTCTAGGAGGAGTTCGTTAATGTACAAAGCCTGAAACTGTGCTCAATTTCATACAATAGTAAAAAATAACCGACTTCCTGTCTGTTTTGGAAACTGAATCCTATTGACTTTTTTTGTTGGTCCTGATCCCTTACATAAGTGTAGTGATTTTCAAACATGTACTCACAATACAGCCTGAAATACAAGTATAAAACAACAGAAAAGGGTCTATTACATGTTGCCACTAGGTGGCGCTATAACTGACACTGTATATTGCTATTTGCATTTGTTAAGATATTCACTCTTAACCTACATGGCGAATTTGAACTGGATCGGACATTGCTTGGCGAGTTATAACAACTTCCTGTTTACGACAAAATTTCGACTTTGGATGACCGCTGTGCGCACATAGTTTATCAAAGTCAAAAAAGCTTCGCAATTTAACATCCCATATGCCTTAAGATAGTGCTGAACGAGTTTTGAGACGAACAGATGAAATCTCTAGGAGGAGTTCGTTAAAGTACGACGTGAGCAAAAATGGCTATTTTTAGAGGTTTTTGGGAAATAGCTGACTTCCTGTCGATTTTGGAAATGAGATCCCATTTACTTATATTTAAGTTTTAGTACCCTACACATGCGTGGCGAATTTCATTCGCCTACGACAAACTCATAGCGCATCATAAGCTACAACGCGTTAGGTGGCGCTGTAGAGTCATTTTACCACACCCGCTTTTCGAACCACAAATAGACGTAAATTTACGCAGGTTCTGATGTGTGTGCAAAATTTGGTGACTTTTTATGCATGTTTAGGCCCTCAAAAGTGCCCGCAAAAACACGTTACAAAAATAAGAATAATTAAAGCTGCAAGCAGCGATCAAGGGCTCGAGCACCTACGTCGCCATTGCCTCTCGGTGGCCAAGTTGTTACAATGCGCTCTACGACTGATCCTTAGTTAGAAGACATATTGAAGTGAGATCTTCTCAAATTACCTAATCATACAGGCAACTTAAATAAAAAAAAAATCACATCTCAAAGCATCATGACCCCCAGGGGGCGCTAAAAAGTGTAAATATTTACGAGTTGAAATATTTTTTGGGACTGTTTTGGCCAATATTCTGGTAACCTGTCGAAATTGGTAAAAATGCAGTTTTAAATGCTGTTCCACCTGTGATCACTTGTTGGCGCTATAACCGATGATTAATGTTGTAGATGTGTTCAGACAGGGACTTTTAGTATAGTTGGTACATTTGGGATCCATCAGACATTGTATGGCTAAGTTATAATACCTTCCTGTTTATGGCGAAACGTCAAATTTCTATGGCTGGTGTACGTACACCGTTTATCAAAGTTATAAAAGCTTCGCAATCTAACATCCAACATACCTTAAGAGAAGACTTCTGGAGTTTGAAGGAGAGCAGATAAAATCTCTAGGAGGAGTTCGTTGAAGTATGAGACATGGAAAAGTGCCATTTTAAGGGTTTTTTGCTAAATAATTAACTTCCTGTTGATTTTGGAAACTCGCTCCAATTGACTTTTTTGTTTGTCTTGATCTGCAACATAAGTGTGGCAATTTTCAAGGATGTCCTTTAAACACAGTCTGAAATAGCAGTAAAAAACAGCAGAAATTGCTATATTGCATGCTGCCATTAGGTAGCGCTATAACTGACACTGTATTTCGCTCTATGAAATCCTTCAGACATGGACTCTTAACACGCATGACGAATTCTGACCTGATCAGACATTGCGTTGCTGAGTTATTAACCACTTCCTGTTCATAGAAAAAGTTCGACTTTCGAGGACTGCCATTCGCGCAACGTAAAATGAAGTCAAAAAAGCTTCGCAATTTAACATCCCATATGCCTTGAGAGAATACCGAACAACTTTGAAGATGAACAGATGAATTCTTTAGGAGGAGTTCGTTAAAATACAAAGCCTGAAACTATGCTCAATTTCATACAATAGTAAAAAATAACCGACTTCCTGTCGGTTTTGGAAACTGAATCCTATTTACTTTTTTGTTGGTCCTGATCCCTTACATAAGTATACTGATTTTCAAACATGTACTCGCAATACAGCCTGAAATACAAGTATAAAACAACAGAAAAGGGTCTATGACATGTTGCCACTAGGTGGCGCTATAACTGACACTGTGTATCGCTATTTGCATTTGTTAAGATATTCACTCTTAACCTACATAGCGAATTTGAACTGGATCGGACATTGCTTGGCCGAGTTATAACAACTTCCTGTTTACGACAAAATTTAGACTTTGGATGACCGCTGTGCGCACATAGTTTATCGAAGTCAAAAAAGCTTCGCAATTTAACATCCCATATGCCTTAAGATAGTGCTGAACGAGTTTTTTTTCTTTCTGATGAAATCTCTAGGAGGAGTTCGTTAAAGTACGACGTGAGCAAAAATGGCCATTTTTAGAGGTTTTTGCAAAATAGCTGACTTCCTGTCGATTTTGGAAATGAGATCCCATTTACTTATATTTAAGTTTTAGTAACCTACACATGCGTGGCGAATTTCATTCACCTACGACAAACTCATAGCGCATCATAAGCTACAACGCGTTAGGTGGCTCTGTAGAGTCATTTTACCACACCCGCTTTTCGAAACACAATTAGACGTAAATTTTCGCAGGTTCTGGTGTGTGTGCAAAATTTGGTGACTTTTTACGCATGTTTAGGCCCTCAAAAGTGCCCGCAAAAACACGTTAGAAGAAAAAGAATAATAATTAAAGCTGCAAGCAGCGATCAAGGGCTCGAGCACCTACGTCGCCATCGCCTCTCGGTGGCCACGTAGTTACAATGCGCTCTACGACCGATCCTTAGTTAGAAGCCGTATTCAAGCGAGATCTGTTCAACTAACCTAATGATACAGGCAACTCAAGTAAAAAGAAATCCCATCTCAAAGCATCATGACCCCCAGGCGGCGCTAACGAGTCTAAATATTTATGAGTTGAAATATTTTTTGGGACTGTTTTGGGCAATATTCTGGTAACCTGTCGAAATTGGTAAAAATGCAGTTTTAAATGCTGTTCCACCTGTGATCACTTGGTGGCGCTATAACCGATGATTAATGTTGTAGATGTGTTCAGACAGGGACTTTTAGTATAGTTGGTACATTTGGGATCCATCAGACATTGTATGGCTAAGTTATAATAACTTCCTGTTTATGGTGAAACGTCAAATTTCTATGGCTGGTGTACGTACACCGTTTATCAAAGTTATAAAAGCTTCGCAATTTAACATCCAACATACCTTAAGAGAAGATTTCTGGAGTTTGAAGGAGAGTAGATAAAATCTCTAGGAGGAGTTCGTTGAAGTATGAGACATGGAAAAGTGCCATTTTAAGGGTTTTTGCAAAATATTTAACTTCCTGTCGATTTTGGAAACTCGCTCCAATTGACTTTTGTTTCTCTTGATCTGCAACATAAGTGTGGCAATTTTCAAAGATGTCCTTTAAACACAGTCTGAAATAGCAGTAAAAAACAGCAGAAATTGCTATATTGCATGCTGCCATTAGGTAGCGCTATAACTGACACTGTATTTCGCTCTATGAAATCCTTCAGACATGGACTCTTAACACGCATGACGAATTCTGACCTGATCAGACATTGCATTGCTGAGTTATTAACCACTTCCTGTTCATGGAAAAAGTTCGACTTTCGAGGACTGCCATTTGCGCATCGTAAAATGAAGTCAAAAAAGCTTCGCAATTTAACATCCCACATGCCTTGAGAGAATACCGAACAACTTTGAAGATGAACAGATGAATTCTTTAGGAGGAGTTCGTTAAAATACAAAGCCTGAAACTATGCTCAATTTCATACAATAGTAAAAAATAACCGACTTCCTGTCGATTTTGGACACTGAATCCTATTTACTTTTTTGGTGGTCCTGATCCCTTACATAAGTATACTGATTTTCAAACATGTACTCGCAATACAGCCTGAAATACAAGTATAAAACAACAGAAAAGGGTCTATGACATGTTGCCACTAGGTGGCGCTATAACTGACACTGTATATCGCTATTTGCATTTGTTAAGATATTCACTCTTAACCTACATGGCAAATTTGAACTGGATCGGACATTGCTTGGCCGAGTTATAACAACTTCCTGTTTACGACAAAATTTCGACTTTGGATGACCGCTGTGCGCACATAGTTTATCGAAGTCAAAAAAGCTTCGCAATTTAACATCCCATATGCCTTAAGATAGTGCTGAACGAGTTTTGAGACGAACAGATGAAATCTCTAGGAGGAGTTCGTTAAAGTACGACGTGAGCAAAAATGGCCATTTTTAGAGGTTTTTGGGAAATAGCTGACTTCCTGTCGATTTTGGAAATGAGATCCCATTTACTTATATTTAAGTTTTAGTACCCTACCCTACACATGCGTGGCGAATTTTATTTGCCTATGACAAACTCACAGCGCATCATAAGCTACAACGCGTTAGGTGGCGCTGTAGAGTCATTTTACCACACCCGCTTTTCGAAACACAATTAGACGTAAATTTTCGCAGGTTCTGGTGTGTGTGCAAAATTTGGTGACTTTTTACGCATGTTTAGGCCCTCAAAAGTGCCCGCAAAAACACGTTAGAAAAATAATAATAATTAAAGCTGCAAGCAGCGATCAAGGGCTCGAGCACCTACGTCGCCATCGCCTCTCGGTGGCCAAGTAGTTACAATGCGCTCTACGACCGATCCTTAGTTAGAAGACGTATTCAAGCGAGATCTGTTCAACTAACCTAATGATACAGGCAACTCAAGTAAAAAAAAATCCCATCTCAAAGCATCATGACCCCCAGGTGGCGCTAATGAATCTAAATATTTATGAGTTGATATATTTTTTGGGACTGTTTTGGCCAATATTCTGGTAACCTGTCAAAATTGGTAAAAATGCAGTTTTAATTGCTGTTCCACCTGTGATCACTTGGTGGCGCTATAACCGATGAATAATGTTGTAGATGTGTTCAGACAGGGACTTTTAGTATAGTTGGTACATTTGGGATCCATCAGACATTGTATGGCTGAGTTATAATAACTTCCTGTTTATGGCGAATCGTCAAATTTCAATGGCTGGTGTACGCACACCGTTTATCAAAGTTATAAAAGCTTCGCAATTTAACATCCCACATACCTTAAGTGAAGATTTCTGGAGTTGGAAGGTGAGCAGATAAAATCTCTAGGAGGAGTTCGTTGAAGTTTGAGACATGGAAAAGTGCCATTTTAAGGGTTTTTTGCAAAATATTTAACTTCCTGTTGATTTTGGAAACACGCTCCAATTGACTTTTTTGTTTGTCTTGATCTGCAACATAAGTGTGGCAATTTTCAAGGATGTCCTTTAAACACAGTCTGAAATAGCAGTAAAAAACAGCAGAAATTGCTATATTGCATGCTGCCATTAGGTAGCGCTATAACTGACACTGTATTTCGCTCGATGAAATCCTTCAGACATGGACTCTTAACATGCATGACGAATTTTAACCTGATCAGACATTGCATTGCTGAGTTATTAACCACTTCCTGTTCATAGAAAAAGTTCGACTTTCGAGGACTGCCATTCGCGCATCGTAAAATGAAGTCAAAAAAGCTTCGCAATTTAACATCCCATATGCCTTGAGAGAATACTGAACAACTTTGGAGATGAACAGATGAATCCTCTAGGAGGAGTTCGTTAAAGTACAAAGCCTGAAACTATGCTCAATTTCATACAATAGTAAAAAATAACTGACTTCCTGTCGGTTTTGGAAACTGAATCCTATTGACTTTTTTGTTGGTCCTGATCCCTTACATAAGTGTACTGATTTTCAAACATGTACTCGCAATACAGCCTGAAATACAAGTATAAAACAACAGAAAAGGGTCTATTACATGTTGCCACTAGGTGGCGCTATAACTGACACTGTATATCGCTATTTGCATTTGTTAAGATATTCACTCTTAACCCACATGGCGAATTTGAACTGGAACGGACATTGCTTGGCCGAGTTATAACAACTTCCTGTTTACGACAAAATTTCGACTTTGGATGACCGCTGTGCGCACATAGTTTATCAAAGTCAAAAAAGCTTCGCAATTTAACCTCCCATATGCCTTAAGATAGTGCTGAACGAGTTTTGAGACGAACAGATGAAATCTCTAGGAGGAGTTCGTTAAAGTACGACGTGAGCAAAAATGGCTATTTTAGAGGTTTTTGGGAAATAGCTGACTTCCTGTCGATTTTGGAAATGAGATCCCATTTACTTATATTTAAGTTTTAGTACCCTACACATGCGTGGCGAATTTCATTCGCCTACGACAAACTCATAGCGCATCATAAGCTACAACGCGTTAGGTGGCGCTGTAGAGTCATTTTACCACACCCGCTTTTCGAACCACAAATAGACGTAAATTTACGCAGGTTCTGATGTGTGTGCAAAATTTGGTGACTTTTTACGCATGTTTAGGCCCTCAAAAGTGCCCGCAAAAACACGTTAGAAGAAAAAAAATAATAATTAAAGCTGCAAGCAGCGATCAAGGGCTCGAGCACCTACGTCGCCATCGCCTCTCGGTGGCCAAGTTGTTACAATGCGCTCTACGACCGATCCTTAGTTAGAAGACATATTGAAGTGAGATCTTTTCAAATTACCTAATCATACAGGCAACTTAAATAAAAAAAATCACATCTCAAAGCATCATGACCCCCAGGGGGCGCTAACAAGTCTAAATATTTACGAGTTGAAATTTTTTTTGGGACTGTTTTGGCCAATATTCTGGTAACCTAGGTAAAAATGCAGTTTTAAATGCTGTTCCACCTGTGGCGCTATAACCGATGATTAATGTTTTAGATGTGTTCAGACAGGGACTTTTAGTATAGTGGGTACATTTAAGATCGATCAGAGTTTGTATGGCTGAGTTATAATAACTTCCTGTTTATGGCGAAACGTCAAATTTCGTTGACTGGTGTACATACATCGTTTATCAAAGGAATAAAAGCTTCGCAATTTAACATCCAACATACCTTAAGAGAAGATTTCTGGAGTTTGAAGGTGAGCAGATATAATCTCTAGGAGGAGTGCGTTGAAGTATGAGACATGGAAAAGTGCCATTTTAAGGGTTTTTTGCTAAATAATTAACTTCCTGTTGATTTTGGAAACTCGCTCTAATTGACTTTTTTGTTTGTCTTGATCTGCAACATAAGTGTGGCAATTTTCAAGGATGTCCTTTAAACACAGTCTGAAATAGCAGTAAAAAACAGCAGAAATTGCAATATTGCATGCTGCCATTAGGTAGCGCTATAACTGACACTGTATTTCGCTTTATGAAATCCTTCAGACCTGGACTCTTAACACGCATGACGAATTTTAACCCGATCAGACATTGCATTGCTGAGTTATTAACTACTTCCTGTTCAAAGAAAAAGTCAAACTTTCGAGGACTGCCATTCGCGCATCGTAAAATGAAGTGAAAAAAGCTTCGCAATTTAACATCCCATATGCCTTGAGAGAATACTGAACAACTTTTGAGATGAACAGATGAATTCTCTAGGAGGAGTTCGTTAAAGTACAAAGCCTGAAACTATGCTAAATTCCATACAATAATGAAAAATAACCGACTTCCTGTCGGTTTTGGAAACGGATTACCAGTGACTTTTTTGTTGGTCCTGATCCCTTACATAAGTGTACTGATTTTCAAACATGTACTCGCAATACAGCCTAAAATACAAGTATAAAACAACAGAAAATGGTCTATTACATGTTGCCACTAGGTGGCGCTATAACTGACACCGTATATTGCCATTTGGATTTGTTAAGATATGGACTCTTAACATACACAGCGATTTTGAACTGGATCGGACATTTCTTGGCCGAGTTATAACAACTTCCTGTTTACGACAAAATTTCGACTTTGGATGACCGCTGTGCGCACATAGTTTATCGAAGTCAAAAAAGCTTCGCAATTTAACATCCCATATGCCTTAAGATAGTGCTGAACGAGTTTTGAGACGAACAGATGAAATCTCTAGGAGGAGTTCGTTAAAGTACGACGTGAGCAAAAATGGCCATTTTTAGAGGTTTTTGCAAAATAGCTGACTTCCTGTCGATTTTGGAAATGAGATCCCATTTACTTATATTTAAGTTTTAGTACCCTACACATGCGTGGCGAATTTCATTCACCTACGACAAACTCACAGCGCATCATAAGCTACAACGCGTTAGGTGGCGCTGTAGAGTCATTTTAACACACCCGCTTTTCGAAACACAATTAGACGTAAATTTTCGCAGGTTCTGGTGTGTGTGCAAAATTTGGTGACTTTTTACGCATGTTTAGGCACTCAAAAGTGCCCGCGAAAACACGCTAGAAGAAAAAAAATAATAATAATAATAATAATTAAAGCTGCAAGCAGCGATCAAGGGCTCGAGCACCTACGTCGCCATCGCCTCGGGTGGCCAATTGGTTACAATGCGCTCTACGACCGATCCTTAGTTAGAATACGTATTCAAGCGAGAACTGTTCAAATTACCTGATGACACAGGCAACTCAAGTAAAAAAATCCCTTCTCAAAGCGTCATGACCCCCAGGTGGTGCTAACGAGTCTAAATATTTATGAGTTGAAATATTTTTGGGGACTGTTTTGGCCAATATTCTGGGAACCTGTCAAAATTGGTAAAAATGCTGTTCCACCTGTGATCACTTGGTGGCGCTATAACCGATGATTAATGTTGTAGATGTGTTAGACAGGGACTTTTAGTATACTTGGTACATTTGGGATCGATCAGACATTGTATGGCTGAGTTATAATAACTTCCTGTTTATGAGCGAAACGTCAAATTTCGATGACTGGTGTACATACATCGTTTATCAAAGTAATAAAAGCTTCGGAATTTAACATCCCACATACCTTAAGAGAAGATTTCTGGAGTTTGAAAGTGAGCAGATAAAATATCTTAGGAGGAGTTCGTTGATTTAATAATAAGACTAAATAAAACTATCTTGCTTGGAAGTAATTATAATATATATAATATAATATAATATGCGTGATTGGACTGGTGCTGTGTCATGAGAAAGAAGCTTCGTGACATGGATTTTATTTGAAGGTTGACTCCATTTTTTATTTGAAAACAAGAACATAACATGAATCATGGAAATCACGAGAGTTCGAAACAAGGCTTTAATGAAACCATCAGCTGGGCTCTAGAGAAACCCTTTAATATATTCGTCCAGTGCTTCCAGGCAGAGCAGGACCTCCAAAGAGACTCCTATTCTCACAACCTTCAGTAATGGACCTTCGTTCATCAGTGAAGTGCACAGCCATGAACACCTCCACCAAACAGTTCCATGCTACAACAGTCCCAGTATCCGAGACAATCTTGGAATCTCAGGAAATACCAGCAATGAAGCTGCTGCCGCTGATGATGATGATGACCAGGTTGGAGTCTCCACCGTCAATCTCAAAGGAGAGAAGACAAACATTTAGTTGCAGAACTGATTGCAGATCCACGACAGCAAATATGTTTGTACTACACTGGTGTCTTCAACATCATTACTGTTTAAACTTTCTAACTTTACCTGTATTTAGTATTTGCTCTGATTTACTTGTTTCACCATCAGTATTACATTCAATCCACTGTTTAACAAGTTTTATTATTCAAACTCTAGCAATAAAAAACCCTAACATTTACATATGCACTGTTTTAACTGTACTACAGTGAAGAAGGTTAAAATTTCTTTGTAATTCTGATATTGCTGTGGAATATATATTCCCCACAAGTACAACTATAAGTTATATTTTACTTTAATATATGAGTATACTGTAATAAAAACTAAAGCAAACCACAGTTTATTGCTTCACTAGAACCAAGTTAATCTATAGTTAATTTAAGATTACTTAGAAATACAACAATATACTGTATAAATCTGAAATTTCTAAATTAAACAAATACAGTAATTACATTATATGATTACAGTATTTTTAACATGTTGCTTTAATTGTTAAAAACGAAAGTTATTTATCTTTTTATTAAAGTCCCGTCCGCTCGTTAGGTTAGGAGGTTCTTGGTCATTATTTACACAGAATTTATCATGAATACTGACCAGAGACAGACGCGCGGGTTTCCTGCTGGAGCTGCCCGTGCAACAGGTCAGGGAGGTGGGGTTGGATCAGTCGAAGCTCCCGCTGAACGCGACTGGGGTTCAAACTGAAGCCCCTGTGGAAATGTAGGTGAACCACGCCGAGCAGGGTTCCTCTTTGTAGGATTCTAAGCTCCTAGCCACAGCCCTGAACACCTTTTTGATGTTGTGGAGCAATTTAAAGCTTGGTGGTGCAGATAGAAACTTAACAATCCCGTCCGCCATTTTCCAAACCAATGCCGCGCCTCTGTAGCTTCTCCCACAGATCCGCGCATTCCAGTCAACACCTGAATGTCTTGCGTGCATTCAGCGGCTCTGCCGACCAAACACAAAGTAAACACGCGTGCATTCACTCGCGAGTTGCGCTTTATTTCCGCGCGAACCGCGTTCGATGTGAACGTACCTTTAAGCCCGAGAATCCCAGGTACCGGGGACTTGCCCCTTGTGCAATACATTTCCGCTCATAGTTCACTAACCCTGAGAATGACCCTACACATATCACATACCGTTGTGCTCAGCGAAACCTCCTCTAAAAATCTAATTCAATTTCATATCCGTTAACCACAGCTCTAACGCCATGCAAATAAACAACAACATGTCCAGAGTATAATTCATGACCAAGTTTTTGTTTTGTGCTCTCTTAAAGCCACAGTATTCCCTGGCCCCTGCGGGGTTTCCCCTAAAAGCAGGGTTGCCAGGTCCCAGAAATATTTCCAGCCCAATGACAACTCAAAATCCGCCCAAATGGAATGAAAACTAGCCCAATTTTTCTGTGTCCAATCAGATTAGACAACGGCTGGATTCCCACAAAGGGCCTTAAAAAATTTATATAAGTTTAAGTTTACAGTATTGGCCTTTTGTCTAACCCAAATTCTTAATATCACACATTGTGCTTTTTAATACACAATCTCATACAATAAAGGTCAAATAAGAACATGTGCTCTCTGAATTTTTTTTTTACCCTAGTCAGAAGTGCCTACTTGTACTTGTTCATCCACAGACAACCGAACCGACGCTTCTGACTACAACGCTCTCACGGAGTGACGGGATGATGATGATGCTTGATTGGTTATGTCAAAAGCACATGTGGCGCGCGCGCCTATTTGCGTCTCGCAAGAAGCAGCGTTTGTTGCCAAGTATTCATTCCCTGGGATCAACACCCACTAATAAAAGGTTCCCTTTTATCTTTGTCCACAATTATTATTTATTATGATTATTTATTTTTTTGCGGCCGCGGTACATTATAAATGTATCCCAAAAAACTGCAACCCGCAACTCCGTATTTTTTCCCGCAACTCCTTAACTAAAATAGCCCAATTGTGCGGAAAACCGCTACCCTGGCAACCATGCCTTAAAGCGACAGAACCCTACAGCCATTTTAAGGGTTTTTTGCAAAATAATTAACTTCCTTTTGATTTTGGAAAATCGCTGCAATTGACTTTTTTGTTTGTCTTGATCTGCAACATAAGTGTGGCAATTTTCAAGCATGTCCTTTAAACACAGTCCGAAATAGCAGTAAAAACAGAAGAAAATGCTATATTGCATGCTGCCATTAGGTGGCGCTATAACTGACACTGTATTTCGCTCTATGAACTCCTTCAGACGTGGACTCTTAACACGCTTGACAAATTTTAACCCGATCAGAAATTGCATTGCTGAGTTATTAACCACTTCCTGTTCATATAAAAAGTTTGACTTTTGAGGACTGCCATTCGCGCATCGTAAAATGAAGTCAAAAAATCTTCGCAATTTAACATCCCATATGCCTTGCGAAAATACTGACCAACTTTGGAGATGAACAGATGAATTCTCTAGGAGGAGTTTGTTAAAGTATGAGACATGGAAAAGTGCCATTTTAAGGGTTTTTGCAAAATATTTAACTTCCTGTTGATTTTGGAAAATCGATGCAATTGACTTTTTTGTTTGTCTTGGTCTGCAACATAAGTGTGGCAATTTTCAAGGATGTCCTTTAAACAGTCTGAAATAGCAGTAAAAAACAGCAGAAATTGCTATATTGCATGCTGCCATTAGGTAGCGCTATAACTGACACTGTATTGCGCTCTATGAAATCCTTCAGACATGGACTCTTAACACGCATGACGAATTTTAACCTGATCAGACACTGCATTGCTGAGTTATTAACCACTTCCTGTTCAAAGAAAAAGTTCGACTTTCGAGGACTGCCATTCGAGCATCGTAAAATGAAGTCAAAAAAGCTTCGCAATTTAACATCCCATATGCCTTGAGAGAATACTGAACAACTTGGAAGATGAACAGATGAATTCTCTAGGAGGAGTTCGTTAAAGTACAAAGCCTGAAACTGTGCTCAATTTCATACAATAGTAAAAAATAACCGACTTCCTGTCGGTTTTGGAAACTGAATCCTATTGACTTTTTTGTTGGTCCCGATCCCTTACATAAGTGTAGTGATTTTCAAACATGTACTCGCAATACAGCCTGAAATACAAGTATAAAACAACAGAAAAGGGTCTATTACATGTTGCCACTAGGTGGCGCTATAACTGACACTGTATATTGCTATTTGCATTTGTTAAGATATTCACTCTTAACCTATATGGCGAATTTGAACTGGATCGGACATTGCTTGGCCGAGTTATAACAACTTCCTGTTTACGACAAAATTTCGACTTTGGATGACCGCTGTGCGCACATAGTTTAACGAAGTCAAAAATGCTTCGCAATTTAACATCCCATATGCCTTAAGATAGTGCTGAACGAGTTTTGAGATGAACAGATGAAATCTCTAGTAGGAGTTCGTTAAAGTACGACGTGAGCAAAAATGGCCATTTTTAGAGGTTTTTTGGAAATAGCTGACTTCCTGTCGATTTTGGAAATGAGATCCCATTTACTTATATTTAAGTTTTAGTACCCTACACATGCGTGGCGAATTTCATTCGCCTACGACAAACTCATAGCGCATCATAAGCTACAACGCGTTAGGTGGCGCTCTAGAGTCATTTTACCACACCCGCTTTTCGAAACACAATTAGACGTAAATTTTCACCGGTTCTGATGTGTGTGCAAAATTTGGTGACTTTTTACGCATGTTTAGGCCCTCAAAAGTGCCCGCAAAAACACGTTACAAAAATAAGAATAATAATAATAATAATAATAATAAGAATAATAATAAGAATAATAATCCTAACAGAAACAATAGGGTTCTTGCACCTACGGTGCTCGAGCCCGTTGGGCCCGAGCTCCTTCGGTGCTCGAGCCCTAATAATAATCCTAACAGAAACAATAGGGTTCTTGCACCTCCGGTGCTCGAGCCCGTTGGGCCCGAGCTCCTTCGGTGCTCGAGCCCTAATAATAATAATAATAAGAATTAAAGCTGCAAGCAGCGATCAAGGGCTCGAGCACCTACGTCGCCATCGCCTCTCGGTGGCCAAATCGTTACAATCCGCTCTACGACTGATCCTTAGTTAGATCCTTAGTTTTAAATGCTGTTCCACCTGTGATCACTTGGTGGCGCAATGACTGGTGATTGGGTAAAGTTCATTTTTACAGCTTTAAGAGTCAAAAATATAATTAAAATGAAAACATACACCAAAGCGTTTCTTTCTCACCGCATTCATTATCTTATGCTATAATTATCTTTATTTTTTTCTTACATTTTGAAATGTTGCCAGATTATCCAAGAATTGTTAGATTATCACCCTTCAAATATCTAGTTTCATAACTGTGTATTTCCCTGGGATATTATTTTTGATGAACTAAAACGAGTGGTAAACCAACAATTAATACCCATAAATAATAGTAAAGCACACCTGATATTAACTGTTAACCAGATGATCATCGTAAGAGCTAGTTTGATATAAGCATTGCAGCATCAATCTGTAGCTCTGTTCTGAACAATCTGCAGCTTTCTAAGCTGTGTTTTATTTGTCGCAGTCCAAACAACTGAACAATACTCCATGCATACATTTTTTTAAAGTAAGAGGTAAAAGAAAGAACATTTTCTTGATACTGCAGTACCATTTGGCATGTCCTTGGTAATGCAGTCGATATGTTGGTACCATCCCTGCACATTATAGTGTTTAGAAACACACTGATAAAAACCTTGTATGGAACTGCTGGTGTATACTTTGAAACAGGGTTGGAACAAGTACAGTACACTGGCCTTATATAAACAGCGACAGAAACATTATTCCATTGTGGAAATGATAGAACAATGATGGAACTGAGTCACTCTGAATTAAACTAAATGTTTACCTGCCTTTCCTTTGCATTATTGGCACCTTGTTATACTGATATATTGTTATGCTGAAATAATGGACTTTATGTTATTGTTATCACTGGTTGAGCATGATCAGAATGTGCACATCTAACATGAATTTAGGTTCAATGGACATTTTAAACATGATAAAATTGTATTAGGTTGTCAAATTCTGATCATGTGGAACACATATTCACAATAAAAATCACATAGATCCATAAATAGATTTACAGGGCAAAACAAGCTGTTTCAGTTTCATTGTCTATTAGGCCCTTTATGTTTCATCACAATTAATGTGTGGTATTTATCCTATAAGTTACACACAAAACCTCAAAATAGGCATTGTGATTTCATTACAGTATTTCTGCTTTGCTTTTTTTGCACATGGACTAAAAAGCAGCACCAGGGAGTTTATTACAAATGAATGCAAACAACATTTCACAAACAAATGTCTTTTAAGTAGTCAGTCTAATGCAAATAAAATATAAACATCTAAAGCTTTTTATATTATATCATATCATCAAATTTTTACTTGTTTTTATCCTTCTTTTTACGTTAAATGTTAATTATTCTAATGAATACGCAAATAAAATATAAACATCTGAAGTTTGTGTAATGCTGTACATTCATAAATTACAATATTCACTGCTGTAAGCAACTTGCATTGGGCGATTGCATTCTTTTAAACCTATATTTATAATTAAACAATGTGTTACAAGTAAATTTGACATCTACGCGGCATATAAGCAAAATAAAAATGAAAACGTCTTCACGAGTAAATATTTTATTTGAACTCTATTGGCTTAATCTGTGCAATCACGTGATTGAATGCGCATTCACGCAGAGGTGAGCCGAAAGATGGCACAATGGCAGCAGCGCTGCAGGACTCAGTGAAGCACGGGAGATCAACTACTTTCAAACTCTCAGAGAGAGAGCGAGAGAGATGACAGCACCGAACTGGACGATCGCGAACGAGACACAGTGACTGTGCGCTAGTAGCGGTTGGCCACGAACTCAGAGAGAAAGTGAAACCGGAGCAGACGCGCATGTTAAATAGTTCGCCCCGGACTCTGATTGAAGCAGCGAAAAGTCAATCACTCTCAACACGCACGCACATAAAAATAGTATAATACAAATCAACATAAATATAATATACGGTAACCTCTTAAGCCCGAGAGTCCCAGGTACCGGGGACTTGCCCACTTGCGCATTACATTTTCGCTCATAGCTCCCTAACCCTGAGAATGACCCCACACATATTACATACCGTTGTGCTCAGCGGAAACTCCTCTAAAAATCGAATTCAATTTCATATCCGTTAACCACAGCTCTAACGCCAAGCAAATAAACAACAGCATGTCCGGAGTATAATTCATGACCAAGTTTTTGTTTCTGTGCACTATTAATTTTCAATACGAATTCTCTGCTCTGCCAGACTTGCTACTCTTTTTCCCATTCGACTGCCACTCCTCTTAAAGCCACAGTACACCCCCTGTGTACTGTGCACAGTACACCCCATGTGTACTGTTTCCCTTAAAGCGACAGAACCCTACAGCCATTTTAAAGGTTTTTTGGAAAATAATTAACTTCCTTTTGATTTTGGAAAATCGCTGCAATTTACTTTTTTGTTTGTCTTGATCTGTAACATAAGTGTGGCAATTTTCAAGCATGTCCTTTGAACACAGTCTGAAATAGCAGTAAAAAACAGAAGAAAATGCTATATTGCATGCTGCCATTAGGTGGCGCTATAACTGACACTGTATTTCGCTCTATGAAATCCTTCAGACGTGGACTCTTAACACGCGTGACAAATTTTAACCCAATCAGAAATTGCATTGCTGAGTTATTAACCACTTCCTGTTCATAGAAAAAGTTTGACTTTCGAGGACTGCCATTCGCGCATCGTAAAATGAAGTCAAAAAAGCTTCGCAATTTAACATTCCATATGCCTTGCAAAAATACTGAACAACTTTGGAGATGAACAGATGAATTCTCTAGGAGGAGTTTGTTAAAGTATGAGACATGGAAAAGTGCCATTTTAAGGGTTTTGTGCTAAATAAATAACTTCCTGTTGATTTTGGAAACTTGCTCCAATTGACTTTTTTGTTTGTCTTGATCTGTAACAGGAATGTGGCAATTTTCAAGCATGTCCTTTAAACTCAGTCTGAAATAGCAGTAAAAAACAGCAGAAAATACTATATTGCATGCTGCCATTAGGTGGCGCTATAACTGACACTGTATTTCGCTCTATGAAATCCTTCAGACATGGACTCTTAACATGCTTGACGAATTTTAACCCGATCAGACATTGCATCGCTGAGTTATTAACCACTTCCTGTTCATGGAAAAAGTTCAACTTTCGAGGACTGCCATTCGCGCATCGTAAAATGAAGTCAAAAAAGCTTCGCAATTTAACATCCCATATGCCTTGAGAGAATACTGAGCAACTTTGGAGATGAACAGATGAATTCTCTAGGAGGAGTTCGTTAAAGTACAAACCCTGAAACTATGCTCAATTACATAAAATAATAAAAAATAACCGACTTCCTGTCGGTTTTGGAAACTGATTTCTATTGACTTTTTTGTTGGTCCTGATGCCCTACATACGTGTACTGATTTTCAAACATGTACTCGCAATACAGCCTGAAATACAATTATAAAACAACAGAAAATGGTCTATTACATGTTGGCACTAGGTGGCGCTATAACTGTCACTGTATATCGCTATTTGGATTTGTTAAGATATGGACTCTTAACATACATAGCGAATTTGAACTGGATCGGACATTGCTTGGCCGAGTTATAACAACTTCCTGTTTACGACAAAATTTCGACTTTAGATGACCGCTGTGCGCACATAGTTTATCGAAGTCAAAAAAGCTTCGCAATTTAACATCCCATATGTCTTAAGATATTGCTGAACGAGTTTTGAGACGAACAGATGAAATCTCTAGGAGGAGTTCGTTAAAGTACGACGTGAGCAAAAATGGCCATTTTTAGAGGTTTTTGCGAAATAGCTGACTTACTGTCGATTTTGGAAATAAGATCCCATTTACTTATATTTAAGTTTAGGTACCCTACACATGCGTGGCGAATTTCATTTGCCTACGACAAACTCACAGCGCATCATAAGCTACAACGCGTTAGGTGGCGCTGTAGAGTCATTTTACCACACCCGCTTTTCGAAACACAATTAGACGTAAATTTTCGCAGGTTCTGATGTGTGTGCGAAATTCGGTGACTTTTCATGCATGTTTAGGCCCTCAAAAGTGCCCGCAAAAACACGTTACAAAAATAAGAATAATAATAATAATAATAATAATAATAATAATAATAATAATAATAATCCTAACAGAAACAATAGGGTTCTTGCACCTACGGTGCTCGAGCCCGTTGGGCCCGAGCTCCTTCGGTGCTCGAGCCCTAATAATCCTAACAGAAACAATAGGGTTCTTGCACC
This sequence comes from Danionella cerebrum, assembly GCA_007224835.1. NCBI lineage: Eukaryota > Metazoa > Chordata > Actinopteri > Cypriniformes > Danionidae > Danionella > Danionella cerebrum. The sequence goes on along the minus strand of SRMA01027211.1, from coordinate 9,500 downwards.
TCCGGTGCTCGAGCCCGTTGGGCCCGAGCTCCTTCGGTGCTCGAGCCCTAATTAGAGAGGAACCAAATGCTCTCTAAAATTAAAAAAGTTCATGAGTGTTAATGAGAATATTTTTATTGACGAGAATATTCTGTTTTTTTTCTTATAGTTAGTGATGACATACATTTGTTTTTAAGAAGCAGGATCATTATAGAAAAAGAGTACAGAGACAAGGAAAGCCAAGGTACGGTGCATTTCCATACACAATTACAATTCAAAGTGCTTTACATACGAATTAAACAGATCAGAGATAAAAAAAAAACAATAGATAATACAACAAAAGCTAAGCACAACTAAAACAGCTAAACACAACAAAAAAGCTAAAAACACAGCCAAACACAACAAAAAACAGCTGAACACAACTTTGCAAAACAGCAATAAACAAATAAAAAAGCTAAAAACAACAAAAACAACTAAATACACTGCTAAATACAACTAAAAAAAGAGTTAAACACAACAAAATACAAGTGAAAAACAGCTAAATGAACGAAAAAACAGCTAAACACAACAAAACACAAGTGAAAAACAGCTAAATGAACGAAAAAACAGCTAAACAACAAAATACAAGTGAAAAACAGCTAAATGAACGAAACAACTAAAACAGTTAAACGCAACTAAAACAGCTAAACAAACTAAAAACAGCTAAACACAACTAAAACAGTTTAACACAACTAGTAAAAACCATCTAAACACAACCAAAAAACATCTAAATACAACAAAAAAATAATATAAACACAACAAAAAAATTAACTGCCACTAAACTCATAAAATGTCCAGAGGAAGAAGTAAATGGATTGCTGCAATTCAAAGAAAGATTTCCAACTTTTAACTAAATCACCATATCAGCTAATCGTAAATTAAATATTTGCCATCTTTTCCAATTTCCTTATGTATATATTGTCTTGACAGTAATCTTTACAAATTTGCTGCTGATGTGTGAATCTGTATCGTGTGATGTGCATCCGTCACTGCATAAAGTGTTTATTAATAAAATGTATTTTGGGGACTACAGAAGACTTTTATGAGGTCATATTTTGGATAAGTTGCATTTGAAGATGAAGATGCCTTGAGACACCTAGAGGTGAAAAAATAATTTTGTACTAATAAGGGAACTACTTTCAGTAGTTGTCCCCTGCTTATGCTTATGGCCTCCTGATGGTCCATAAGAAGTACGATGAAAATTGGATTTAAGATGAAAATTACGAAATGAGTTTCCTTAATGGTGATGTGCTCCTTTAGAGTTAGAGAGAGGAGCTCCGTCACTTGGGGGGACAATGTAAAACCAGTAGGAAGGGGTTCCAGGCATGTCCAGCTAAGAGTAGGCCCATTTCATCCACATCATGGAAAAGATAGCTGAACTATTAAAAATACCTTTAAAAGTATAAATAATAAAGAGAAGAAATCAATTTTATGCAGAATATCGATTTCAGGTCAATATTGAAAAATTTCAATATTTACACATTTCTGAGTGAAACCTGAGCTAAAAAATCAGAGAGATTTGATACACCAAAGGTGAGATCTGATACAGTTTAACCTTGTGTTTCACAGCCGAACTGCACACAGCCCTGCAAGCCCTTGAGATTGCCTCCCATTTTCAAAAACCTGCCTTGCAAAACCAGAAAGGCCATAAAAAATATCCAAGCGCAGAGGGGAGAGGAGGCATCATTACATGCAATTTATAAACCATTAAGAGCCTTGTAAAAAAAAGAAAGGCAGCAGTCTGATGGAGGGAGGATACTGGTGGAGCTCCGAGTCCGAGGGGGAGAAATTTTTCACTTGGGAAATGTATTCTGGCTGCTGATGCTGGGGTTTAGGTTAGATGGCTGAAGGGTCACCTTTACTCCACTCGTTCACACATTGACCATTGGAAAGAGCATGTAGATCTGGAGCAAGAGGGCACACTCATCTTCTACCGACTGCACAGTTCATATACACATTATCACTAAATGAAAAATTAAGGGTCTCAAAAATAATAGCTAAATAGTTGTTTAGGGCACCACTGCATTTAAATGGGGTTTTAACCTCATTTGTTTTTTTGTTGTTGTTGTTGTTTTACACCCATAACCATGTTTTAAGTTTCATAAATTATTTTGTTTCCTACATCGGTATTCAACTTTTGAACCATGTAATTGTACAAACGTGGTTAAGCTGAGTATAACAGGGCTGTGACCTTTCGCTTAGAAGTGCAGAGGCTCCTCTGAAAACACAGAGGATCTGTATAATTTAGCCATAGTTAATATTGAAACTTATGAAATGCTGCATTTGGTGTTCAGTTCTGGAAAAGAATCAAATTGAAATTCATAAAGATTACGACTAAGTGTAAAAAAAATCGGCCTATTAGAGTTGTAGCAGAGCAGAGTGAACAACTGTCAACTACAAAAAAAAGGAACCCACAAACTGCCTTCAGACAATTGTTTGAGACAAAAAGAAACAGATTTAGATTCTGTGAGCGAGCTAGACATTATCTTTCCAGATCAAATACTACACGGGTAAAGTTTGATGTTGGCTTATAAAAGTGGTGTTTAAATTATTTAATCAATTTCCTAATGTCACTATAAGTAACATAAACAAACCCTCATGTCTCTATGACTTTCCAAAATAAAAAAAAAAACATTTGATGCTATGGTAAACCGTTTTGTTGCTATGGAGGGTTCAGTGAATTCATACCACATGTTCCTCTTGTCACTTTAAGTGAAATACACCAACCCCTGTGTCAGTATGATTTTCCTAAGCTGTGAAAGAGATATGCCAAATTGGTTGTTATGGTAAACAGTGTGGTTGCTATGGAGAAATCAGCGACAAAATGTTTTCAATGTGAGTACAGTAAACCAACTCCATGTCTCTATCATATACCAAAGTTGAGATAGAGTTCAGAAAATTTGGTTGCTAGGGTAAACAGTTCGGTTGCTAGGGAGTTGTCAGTGATGTGATAAAAATGCAGGTTATTACTATGATTAATATAAGCAACCCCCAATTCTCTATGATGTTTCATCTTAAAGATATTTTCAGTGCCATTTATTCTGATTGGTCAAAATACTTTTTTTTTACAAAAAACTTTTTTTTATTCATTTTTTTTCCGAAGCAAAAGATGAATAACAATATGTTTTTATAAGCCAACAATACATATGAAATTAAAAGCAATCATGTATAACCATTAATACATGTACATACAACTTAGTGAATTGAAACTATACAAACTGAACAATCTGGATTTGTCATGATAACGTTTAGAGCAGGGACACACCTGACAAATAGATTCCACAATGTTGATGTTTTTATTAATATCTTTCTATGAACATATTAAAAGAAGGCCATCTAAAAAAAGACCATAAATAAAGAACAGATAAAAAAAAATCTGATCAAATTTCACAAATCAAAAGTGTGCATTCTTGCTCTGTCCAGGGACAATCAGAAAAGAAGAGATTATAAGCATAATGCAGCATGTATGAAATGGAGATGTAGGAAGGTCAGTGGGGTCAATAATTGTGGGCCACAATGCGTCTGAGTGGAGCCTGAGGGCAAGACTCCTCGTATCATAACACTACCACAGTCAATATAATCCAAAGGGAGCCCTCATCATAGACACAAGAAACGGGAACAGAAATCAATAATCTCAAAAAGATTACACAATAAACCTATTAAAGATATTATTGACCCAAATCAATAGCAGTTCCAAGTCTGTTTGAAGATGTTTTGCTGTGGAGGACAATGAAACAAGCACTGTTAAATCATAAAAAGGAAGGCTCCATAAATGCCAAAAAATGCAATTTGTTCCCCACTTAGAATTTTTCAGAAAAATGCAGAAAAGTACACATGGAATGTTTTCCTCTTAAAAAGTTACTATTCTCTCAAACCAGTTATTTCTAGAACCTGTCACCCCTGCCTGCTGGGAAGGAAGTTGCTGAGCCTGGAAAGCAAGAGAATGGCATCAAGTGAGACGGCTCCTCTTCCATGTCAAGGAATTTGACTCCATGTGGTTAAAACCACATTGCCTCATAACATAAATCAGGTTCCGTCAATCAACTATCAGCCGAGATGCAAGGCTTGTGTAAGATGCCCAGAAAAGCCTGAATCTCACAGGTAATGGAGCACTGAGAGAACGACCAAAACAAAACATCTGATTGGGCCAGAAAGCAGGGAAAAGCTCCATGATTGACAAAATAGATTATAGGTTCTGGGTACTTATGAGATTACGAAGCTCCTGAGCAGAGAAAAATAAAGGAGTAAACACGTTATAAAGCCGGGTGTGAACTAGGGAAGGTGAGACAGGAAGAATGCCAAACAGAACGAGCAGAAGGTGCAAAAAACGTCTGCTAATGAGGAACATGTGAATGTAGGCTTGCTTTAATTGTTTATTATAATTTAGCTTGTGTAGTAAATAACAGAATAGAGATTTTATTTTTTGTTATGTTTCTATGTTAAAAGACTTTATGAATCCATGATAGATCAGAATACAACCATTAAGAGTAATGTTTATGTACCAGATAAATTGGAATTTAACAATATTCACAGAAATATTCATGGCAAGTTGACGTAGCGTGAAAGAAATGCAGAAATTATTTAAATGTGAGTTTTATAACTTAGAGAAATTTATATGGTGTTTGATTAAATGTGTTTCGGGAGGAGTTACTAGGCATTGGCACACATGCTTCCAATCATCTCATTGACTCAAACCCATATGTACCCAAACCAATATCCCATGTATAGACTATATCTGTACTTTCTCCACCCTTTCACTCTGAGACCTCCCTCGGGGGTGCACAGATTCGCCCGGGCTGAACAGCTAGCCCAGCTAAGTTTTGCTTACTGCACCATATCTGATAAGGTTGTACTTGTTTTGGTACTTTTCTGTCAGTCACTATAGACACAATACCCTCACTGCATATCCACACATGTATAAAATAAGTTTTGCACTTGTAAACAGTGATTTTGCATGAAATCTGAATTATTTTCTAACATTAATTCAGATTTTGGTCACAAACATGTTTTTATGCTTAGTAATTTTCTGCATTTTTTTCTACTCCATAAATTGACCATTCAAATGTCATTATGTGCCGAAAAAAACAAACACTTTACCACATGAAAACAAATGTTTTATTTTTATCAGTATTCAAAAAACTGATCTGATGCTATGATTTTTAAATAAAAATGTAGAATATTTAGTTTAAGTTCATTCATTCATTCATTTTCATTCCCACTTATTCCCTTTCTGGGTCACGGGGGTCTGCCGGTGCCTATCTCTGGCACACATTGGGCGAGAGGCAGGGGTACACCCTGGACAGTTCGCCAGTCCATCGCAAGGCACACGGACACTTAAGGGGAATTTAGATTATTCAATTATTCAATTAACCTAATCGCATGTTTTTGGGGATTGTGGGGGAGTACCCGGAGGAAACCCACACATGCAAACTCCTTCCAGGAAGGTCACCGGCAAGCCTTGAACCGACAACCTTCTACCTGGAAGGCCACAGTGCTACCCACTGCGCCACTGTGCTGCCCTAGTTTGAATTGAATGTAACAATTAATGCACAATTCTAAATAAATAAAACATATCTCTACTTTATCTCTAAAATCATGCAGTTAATTAAGCAAGGTTGCTGCATACCGGTGGATTATAGAAATGCCAATTTCCTTTCATCTTTAAATCCCTGTATTTATTATCATAAAAGTATGTTTACGAGTGATTGGTTCTAGCAATATTAGCTTTTAAAAAATTGTCATTAAGGCAAGCATTTCTACAAAGAAATCTTGACAAGTCACATGAAGCTGCTTAAGAAAATACCCGGTTTTGCAGCACTGAGATTGAGTGCGGATACACGCACCGGTTAGTAACACGGTTATGATAAGTATGCTGTTGTGTCATGTAAACACAGGTATCCATTACTGCTTTACTGCTGAAAACATCTTATGGAAAAACTGATTGGATCAAGTAAACTTTAGCTAACAACTGTATCTCTTTGCATGTAATGGACAATGTAGCGTTTAAGAATCAGAATCAGAAAGATCTTTATTTGTTTATTAGACGCTCGTCCTTTTAAGAATAAAAGAAAAGCCCAGGTGGAAAGAAATCCAGAAATAATATGAAGAATTTCTAGAAAACGGATTTCTTACTGTTCTATAATTTCCTACTTTGACGCTATAGGAACCTGTTGTAGTTAGAGTCATTATCTGACCAATAATGTAATATTTTTAACACTATTTCCATTCTGGTGATGTAGCCTTGAATAAAGCTTTATAAAATGTATTTTCATCCTAACATAAGTGATTAAATATCTTGGCAACAGTTCCAGGTTTTTTATGAATGGCATGTTTTTTACCTCTATTGCGGGTTTCTTCCCACCTTGAAATGGCAGCCACGTAAAATAGTCGAAATGCCAAGTAGGTATGCACTTACAAGGATTGAACAGTTCTAAATGACAGGAAATAAAATTAAAATGAAAAATCTACATTAAAAAATACAATCTACAATTTATGTGGTGTTGTAGCATTTTTTATCTGTGCATGTCCATTGTGCCCAGGAACAAAAACAATCGCTTTTAGACAAGAATGTGTACGTTGTTTTGTTTTTCATGGTCTCAATTCACACAGTATTTTTGTGTTCTGATAGCTGCATTAGAAGGATTTGCACACAAACAGTGATGCACAACAGTACTGCTTCATAAACGCTGTACACCACCGATTTGAGCTCTTACACTAATGTGGGGAAAACTTTAGTCTATTGTAAACATGTTTTTTTCTGAGGTTAACACACCAAACTTTAGTTTTGTAATAAATGGTGGTAAACTAGTTTCTAATGTGCATGCAAATGCCCTCGTGGTCATGTCACTGACAATTAACAATGTAAATAATCATTAAATACCTAACTTTGGCAGTGAGCTCAAAAGGTCATGAGGTTGATGTGATGATTGTGCGACTGAGAAAAAGACACAAATGGGACGCTGACACAATAAGACACTGGGCTTTGGTGAACGGCTATAAAAATGGATATGGAGGAAGGATGACACGGCCAGAGTGAAAGTCAAGAGCAACAAAAATGTGCTGGCAGTTATGAATGCATGATCAATACAAGACAGAGAGCAGAACATATCGAATGAGAAGGCAGCAAGTGCTAGGGAAAGAAGCCCATGGAGGAAGAAAATGAAAAATGATAGCAGTTAACAACGGCTGGTGTGAGATCGGTTATTACACAAGGCGAGAGACAAACAGCTTCTTTCACAGAGAAATAAAGACACTCATCCATTTAAATCATCAAGGGCTCTGGGGTTGGTCACAGGTAAGGTGGTCTTCCATGCCATCCTCCAGTGTCATTCATCATGTCAGGGGTATATCCTCTCTTCTCCCAGGGCATGCTGGGTAATTTCTGAGACCAGATTGGGACGCTGTGAATGGAGCCTTTTGTTATTTACTGCACACTTAGTTCCTTTCCTCAAACTGACAAGCGCTCAATTTATGAGCACAATTGCTGGGACCGCCATGCTCCAATGGACCCCTCACTGATGGATAGAATGCAAGAGATTTGGAAATAAATATCTAAAATATCAAAAAAGGTTCAGGATGTAAGGAGGAGTTGGAGGAGAATGTTCTAAAAGACAATTTGATAAAAAGTTTATATGTCTTTCACTCACTATAATTCAACTTCTGGCACTGTAATTCCAAAGAGTTAGCGATCCATGGAATTATGTTTGTGGCGATAAAATTGAACAGAACTTAAGTGGATTGTGCACTGTTATAAACTATAATTATAAAATGAACTTGGTCACAAATATTAGATGTTGTAAATTATGCACTGTACAATTCAAAGATTCGCTTTCATGGCGATTGAGTAATACGCTTCGTTATTGGTAAAATATGTCAATTTGAAGCATGAAATCATAAATTTTTAACCCAGAAGGTGGATTCCTATTGTATGTTCTCAGAGTATTACTTTTTTGCAGAGGACCTAAATGTGTTTGAAAGTCCCCAAGCTTTGCATACACGTCAGAACTGGTGAAATTTCATCTGATTCGTGTTTGAAAAGAGGGTGTGGCAAAATGGCTCTATAACATCACTTAAAGCATTTCAGCTTATGGTGATCTAACAGTTTGTCTTGGGTGAATGAAATTCACACACCTGTGTAGGGTACCAAGACTTAAATATAAGTAACATTGATCATGTTTCCAAAATCGACAGGGAGTCGGCTATTTCACAAAAAAAACTCCAAAAATTGCCACTTTTGCAAATGTCCTACTTTTAACAAACTCCTCCTAGAGATTTAACTGTTCATCTCAGTGTTACCTAAAGGCATTGGATGTTATATTGTGAAGCTTTTTTGACTTCGTTAAACAATATGTGCACAGTGGCTGCCGAAAGTCGAAACAGGAAGTTATTAATAACTCACCGAGAAATGTTTTTAGGGTTCAAATTTGCCATGTGTGTTAAGAGTCCATGTCTGAACCTATCAAATCAACTCGAAACCAACTCAACCATACAGTGCCTCGCTTGAATGAATCTCCCAAATAATTATTGGTCATAGAATACGGTGCAACAAACTGGCCAAAGAGGGGTGAGAGCGACAGAGAGCCCTTTGAACGAGCTTTCATTTGTTTCGTTTCCACGTTGTGTTCTCTTTTCCAAGGTAATGAAAAGGAAATTTAAAAATGTTGATAGCTTTGACACCTTGTGTAACCTGGAAGAAAGAGGCAAACTTTTGGCGTAAGCTTGACAAGTTTAAGTGTCCAATAATCTTTTTTGTGGAACCCTGCTCTTACACTCACATATCTAGTAGAATGGCACATGAACACAAAAATACTCCACAAACGCCTCTTCTTTCTCTGTCAAAACATCAGTTTTTATTCTGAAAAGTGATTTCAAGATTCTGCGCTCTAGAAAAAAAAAAACAATACCTTACATTATTGTCAATGTATTAATTATTAAATACAAATTGATTGACTTTGAAAATTTAGAGAGGCATAGGATGAAGATGCAGGTTTGAAACTTGAAACTCATAACAAATCAAACTGAGAAAAGAAACAGCGAATAGAATAGAATAGCTTTGACTCAGGAGGTCATGATGCACCCCAAGCAATTAGAACCCATTACACTTCATTGAAGTAATCAGTATGGATAAGTCGATTTTAATAAAGGGTGTTAGATTAAACTTTAATGAGATTAGTCCAGTTTATGTAGCATTTTATTCCTTGTAATAAATCGATAATCCGCTGATTATGTGATTCGCTCAAGCATAGGGCTTTAAGACATGCTGCTGCAGATTTGGGCTTTATTTGATCAGTGTACACATCCTGTTTCACAGTAGGGCGTCCTGTTGGGACCATTCAGCAGCAAACACATATATTTTTAGTCTCTCCAACACTGCGCGGTGTAACAAGACAACAAACAAGGTGGAGAAGTGAAACTACCTAGAGAAAAAGGGGAGGAAAGAGAGGAAGGAGAAAATCGTAGGATTTAAAAATAAAGCGGATAGG
>SRMA01027210.1:30003-176296 GCA_007224835.1 Danionella cerebrum | reverse complement strand
ATATATATATATATATATATATATATATATAAATACAGCAAAACAGATACTAGTGAAAACATGACAATAATGAATATTCTGCAAAAAGAGAATCAGCAGTATTCATTCAGTCTTGCGACAAGCAATTGTCTCATTTCTCAGCTGCAGCACTTGCTCTGAAATTGCAAGCTTTTATTCCATCACACGATGAGAGACTCTTGATGTTGGATTATATACATGCTCACATCCGCTACTCTTTTGGAAGAATGATACAGTGACACAATGTGTTGGGTTAAACTTCAAAATTAAATCTCTGCACAGTCAATATGAGACTGCATATAAACTGGTCCATTCAGAATGCCATTTCACATAGAGGAAAGCTAGGTGGACCAAGTATGTCTCACATGACCGGCGAAGTGAAGCCAAACCACGCTGATCGCCCCCATGTGGCAGGCTGCAGAATGATTTCTGGCCACTGCAAGTCTATGGTAAAAATCAGAACTTTCTTTTTTTTTTTTGGATTAAATGATTTTCTAGTTTTCTACACAGTTATCTATATAGTGAACAACGTTCAATAGTAGTTTTCTTTTTTTTTTTTTGTTCAAGTTTACTTTTGTGTGGTTCACAATGGCTTAATTGTCCCCTAAAAACAAGGTGGGACCATGTGATTGACAGTTATGACTGACAGCTACCTTGAACAGAGCTGATTTACACCTTTTATCATGAAAAAAAAAATTTGCGTTGCCAATTATAAATCTCAGAGAAGTTGTTCTCATTTTCTCAAATTTTGTTTAAAATTACAAAATAAGTTTGTAAGTACTTAACATCTTCATGTGAAGGGGTCATGTGTTGGAGTTCTGAAATAAGATGGTTCCATTCTTATCAGGAAGTCGCGTGTCCAGGAGAGCTCTGCGGTGGCTTCATATTAGTCCAATGGCGGTGCCACTTCGTCCACATTTTTTTTTTTTATAGTTTTTTGATTTAAATATATAAAACCTCTTAAATTCAATGTGAAAGCAATAGTTCCCTTTCAGTCAATAGGTGCCATTTTCTCTGCTTTTTCACAGAGCAGCCAATCTTTTCCAACAAATTACAACGAGCCAATGAAAGCCTTTTCATTGTGCAGAGTGTAATTAGCATGCCACACCTCCACTGCTAGATTTAAAGCCCAGGTGGCTTGTACACACTCTTCCCGTTTTCTTTTGGAGCTGTACTACAATGAAAACGATTGAAGTACTCACCTCTGAAGATCACATGCCAGTAAGACCAGATCTTTGAACCGCTGCATCGCCCCAGTAAACAAGTGGGACTCAACTAATTATACATGGTCAGTTCAGAACAAACGCTCTGTTTGTGAAGTGCAATCTGTCTTTTTAAAGACACCAGCATGGGTAGAGTCTGTTCTTGTCTTTGATAGGGGGATTTCTTCAATCCAAGGACAGTCAAGATTGCTGTTTTGGGCTTTGAATATGCCAAAGGAGAAATTTACGCAGCAGCCTAAGGAGAGAAAGAGAAGCCAGAGGATGCAACCCGTCAGGTGGCGAAGGGGTACGGATTGTTTTTATGAATGTAGCCACTGGCAGAAGACCTGGGAGCTTGGTGGAATTGTCTAAAGGCCTCTCAATAGGATGGGCAACATGATTCTGTTGACTCGTTGCGACCCAGATACCCTGTCTCCCCCTAAGTCTGGGACTAAACTTCGAAACGTAGTTGTATGTGTCCTGTGATATAAGAAATAAGGACACCTATGAAACTCTAGAACCATGATCAGTGGAAGCGGCATGTACCTTGAATCAATTTTCAAGGTACATGTTCTTTCTTTGCGTATTATGTATAAAATGCAAAAATTGCCAACCCAGACAATTTATACATTGGTTGTATATGGGGGGACATTTTTATTTTAGTAATTTGGCAATAGTTAAATCCGTTTTCAATGAAATCTCAGAGAATTATTTGTACATATTGGAGCTTTAAATCCCAAAGTTTGTTCATTAAAGAATAAAGTAATTGTGAGAGGGAATCCATTATGTTGCCATATTTAACCTGGTAAAATGTGTGCCCATACCTTCTGAATACTGTTTAAATACAACACCATTAAACTCCTAATATGAGATACATTTAAAACTAAATCTATGAAATACCACAGTGTCCAGAGCTTTGCAGTGATTGCAAAATAGCAGGCAGGTGTTTATTAAACTGAAAGGGAGCAGCTACAAAAAATTAACAACTCTTTATGGCCCACAATTACATCATGAGTGTTTGTTTGGTAGTGTGTGGCAATTTGCTGGATTTGCATAATCCGCAGGTTTGATATTCCATGCACAGGGTTGTTTCTGTTCAGCACTGTTAGTGGATTAGCATTCAGCCTGGATGTGAAATGTATTTGTGCTCTTGCTTCTTGTAAAGTACAGATGGTTCACTTGATATTTGACTGCACACTATGTGTGTCTCATGTCGAATATTAATAAAATTTGTAAATATTGAATTAAAGTGAATGTTAACAGCGGTGATTGTTTTGTTCTATTTGGGGCCAGTATCAGAACCAAGTGTGAAAATATTTGAGCTGCATACACAATAAAGTATTCACGTTATATATCAGGATATTTACTTTCCCTCCTATAATCCAAAAACCAAATCAGAGGGGGACAAAGTATAAAGTAAGCCTCATAAATAATACCTGCTCCATCTTCTGACAGATTTACTGTAGGTTCAATGAAGAAAAATGCTAATTGGAACCTAAATTTAAGAACTCAACAGTGACTAGGTTTCGGTATAGTTATTTACATTCTAAATGGATGAAACATACGTGCAGCACTTACACAAAATGACCAGTAGGCATCTGTTTTATCATATGAATGATGTTGAATGGCAATTATTATGTTGCTCCAAGAAATCTGAACCATCAATAGTTTTTCACCTTTAAAACAACTTCTACCTGGTACTTTGCTGCACCTGACTAAAACCTGGATCCTGTTATGTTTTTGGATTATCTTACTGCACCTACCATGTTTTTTGATAGTTCCTACTTGTTTGGTCAGTACTAGCTAGTTTAAATTGTGTACATTTGTGCTGTGCTAAACAGGAGTGTGTCTCAAAAACTATTTAAGGATATAAAATGGGCTTTAATGACATCATTCTATCTAAACATATAAGATAAATCTAAACCAAATCAATATTTGGTATGACCACCCTGTACCATCAAAGCAAAAGAACTTCTTCTTGGTACACTTGAGATTATTCTTTTTCCAAGGATTTTTGCAGATAGGCTGTTCCAGACATCTTTGAGAACAAACCACACCTCCCTGGTGGTAATGCATGATAGATAGCATCCGTCTGCCATTTTCAGCATTGAGAACACTATTATTCCTAACCAAATCTCCAACTCAATTTGCAGAAAAGCAGCTCTTAATGTTAAAGGAACCTCCACCGTGCTTCACTGTTGCCTGCAAACGCTCATTACTGTTCTGCTCTTCAGCCCTTCAAAGAACAGCTGCCTTCTGCAAAAAGTTTTGACTTGAGAGCACCTGGTTTGGCTGCTACTCTTCCATGAAGATCTCACAAAATAGTAGATTGGTATACCTGTGTCCCACTAGTTCTGGGATATCTTCCATTTGTCAAGGGTAATTAGCTTGAAACCCCAATCTGCCTTGAAATTTGTATGGGAGAGACCTTGTTGGTGCAAGTGACCTATCTTGTGTCTTGTTGTGTTCAATCTTACCATGAAAAGAAATTCTCTGTACAAGTGCTGTACAACAGTATAGTAGGAAACATATAAGGACACGCCATAAAATATCAACTTTAGGCTAAAGATATACAAATCAGACTTATCTCAGAAACCTTAGAAATGAAAATGTTTTCAGTTTCTCGTAAAAGACAGATAATGTGGAAATATGGCATGGAATTCCAGTGTTCCGTCATTGTTTTAACTGCATGCGCACAACACGAAACTCCTAGTTTTTTGTCATTTTCATAATTCCGAGAATCACGCCCGTTTAGATAGGTAGGTAGGTATATCGATCTTTATTGTAACTGTCACAAGTACAACGAATTTTAAAGTGCTCTCCAGTCAGTGCATCAATCAGTCTGTCTATATTGAAATAGAGCAAACAAATAAAATAACCTAAATAAAGTAAAAAGGTCTTAATAATAAACTTCTTTGCAAACTTTTTTTTTTTGTTTTACGCATTTTTTTTCTCTTTCCCCCAAATGACCCCGCATTTAATTCTGCCTCCCCCGCCTCTCTGTGCAGCAGGCCTGTACCAAAAGCGCACAGCAAATCACTAGCCTTGATTGCTAGGTTTACCGTTTTGTAAACACCATCTTCATTACATGTGAAATTAAATTAAATGTGTGTAAACCCTGCTATTGTTTAATTTTGATTTCAAATATATTGTGTAGTTGGAAGTACAATATTGTGATATGGCTTGTATTTTTAAAAATTCTGGCACAAAACAAAACACAATGACAAAAAGTGCTTAGAACAGTGTATAAGTGGTTTTCGATACAATTTCACATTGTTATGACCTTGTCTTTGCTTTTTGAAGGGATTGATGAATTTGTCTCAACACTTTGGTTTTTGTTATAAAACATAGAAACTGTTCATTGTAATTTTCCTTTTGATTTTCACAGTAAAAATTTGATAAAAATGTAATTAGTATTTTGGTAATATATCAGGACTTTTTGTGGAATAATTGTATAATGTAATGAAAAAAAAAAACGTGTAAAAAAAATTGATTATCATGCATTACCATAAAACGTTTTAAATGTATTTTATTGGAACAAATTGTAAAGTGGTAAAAACACTCTAAAAGGCCCTAGATTTTGATGTCATTTTTTTCTTAAATATTTGCTTTTCATATAAATATCCTTGATAATATTCTTTCAGCCTATATGGATTTATGTTTTCTGACGTTTCATGCAGTCCACCTATCTCACAATACAAACCATAATCCTAAGTCTGGCACAGAGACAATAAAACCTATCCAGGGTGAGTTCTCTCTCAGTTTGGAGTCTTGTTTGGAAGAAATACTGGGTACCAGCAGTGCATAGATTATCAACATGGAGTAAACATGGCTGATCCAGCCTGCAGGACAAAACAGTGCCTGGATAAGCTGTGAGCAAACCCCCATGTAAGCTTCTGAGGGATAAAGGGGTACAGAGGATTTGCAGACACCATCTCAAACTTGTAATGCTGCAGACATAAACCAGAGCCGATGGAGGGAGAGAGGCTTGTCTGTCCGGGAATAGCACACACACTCCACTAAGCTACAGGTTTGGGAAACCATGGGGAACCAGGACATGAATTTTATTCTTAGCTCTGAGTGCATTCGTCAACACCCGTGTGGTTCATTTAAGGTTTTTAAGAGACTGTGCTCTGAGCTTCTTTGGCATGTACTTGAAACGGAAACATCAGTGTATTAGCGTACGCAATTACCCAGAGTCTGTGGAAGTCATACAGTCGCTCACTAATCATAACGGGCTTTGTAGGAAAGCTGTCTTCAAATTCAAGCACAGAAGGAGAGGATGAGAATGAAAATACATCTTCCGGCTCCTGTACGTTTATATTCTATTTATAATGTATTATATAAATATAGATTTTTATCAACTGCTATTGTTTTTGGTAATATAATTTGTCAAATTCAAGTTCTTTTCCAAATGACTAAACATTAACGATTGATTTGCACACAATGTAAGATTTAAAAGTATGCAGGAGAAAGCCAAAGCTTAAAAGAAGGGGCTGCCCCAGAAAAACCACTAGACTTCATTTGCAGTTTTTGCCCCAAGCAAATTCTAATAAAGCTTTGTAATTTATGTACAAATTAACCCTTAGAAGTCCCTTCTGACAATACAATTGCTCTAATAAATTATCTTAAAAATATATTTTTAGTACAACCCCAGCTTTTTTTAACAGCAAAAATAACACAGAAAACTGGAAACAAAGAAACTGTTATGTTTTATAACAAAAATTAAAAGGGTTGAGACATAAATTTCTAAAATCCCTCGCAAAAAGCAAAGACAAGGTCAAAACAATGTGAAAATTGCATCAAAAAAACAGACAAACCTCTTACACTCTATACACTGTTCCAAGCACGTTTAATTCCATACCACTTTGTACAAGCCTTATAACAGGTCTTGTACTTCCAACTACACATTACTCCACCTACCCAGAGTCATGCAGTTTAAGCTTTAAGTGCTTCATGGAGTAGTGCTTGGCACTCCTGAACTCAGCGTCTAAACCTCTCCCTACCTCGCTTCCTGTCACACTGTCCTGTCGTTCAAAATAAAGGCTATGGCTACAACAAAATCTTAAAAAAAAAATAAGAAGGAGCATACAGAGGAGTTTACAAAACTCTACGTTCACTATGAGGCTAAATCGTCCAATTTACCGTCCAACCAATTTAATTAGTTGATGCAGCCGAAAGATGCAGAACCTGGATAGACACACAACTATCATGGACTTACTGAGATATATTGTATTTGGAGTGATGGTGTGTCTTTGTCACTTCTGAAACTTCTTTACCTTGTCTGTTTATTTAATTTAATATGTAGAAAAACAGGAGAAACATAATAAAACAAGCTTTTCTAAACACTTAACGTTAAAGAGATGACTTAATGCAAACATTACTGCTGCCCCCTGGTGGATCGACGCTATTATATGCAGTAAAACAAATCAAACTAGACCCTAAACTCCTCAGCTTTGCAGTCTCAATTGATTTTTTTATATAAATAGTTTCAATAGTCAGTTAAAAATAGTGTTGGTAAATAAAATGATTCATACAGCATCGTGGGCATATTGTGATATGCATCTGTGAACAGAACATCCCTAATTGCTGTTCAAAATGAATTTTTAGCTGTTTTTTTGATGGTGTGCATATGCGCATTTATACAAAACACATGTGAACTCCAGTATCATCATGTTGAGTAGAAGCTGTATTTAATGCTATGAGGTAAAGTTCATTTAATTTACTACGCTAAGAGAAATCTCTGAGGTCATTGAGAGCATGATGACTCTTCGTTATCACTGAATCACTATAATCCAATCACTCAACCACAATTCCACCAATCACTGCAGTTTATCACAAAAAGAAAGTGCTAAAAAACACGCCTCGCTGAATGGTCTCTGGAAGAACCATTGTTGGTTAATGAGATAAAAATAAATGTGTATTATGAAACAATAATACACATGCTTTTTGACCTTTGAGCATTGACATTTGTTGTAAGGGACTACTAAACCCACATTATGAGCTTTTTGAATTCCACAATAAAGAAATGAACACCATTTAGACGGATGTTAAACAGCCCAAATGAGCCTGTGATGTTTTTAATTCCTAATGTATAAAGAAATATTGTTTCATCTCCAAAAAATGTTTTCATGCACACTCCACCAAACATTCTTGATCTTAGCTCTGAGAGCTTTTCATTGACACCTGTTTGGTTCAATGATAGATTTTAGATGCCTTACTTTCCCAGGGGGCTCTTTGCTGGAAGAATACTGGAAATATCAGTTTATTTAAAGAAAGTAATGTTTTAGATGAGTTCAATAGCGGTATCTGTAGAAGAAAAACATGAAATGTTTAACTTAATGAGTCAAGTTTCTTAAATTCAGAACAGATTTTTTATTAGGGATGCCACAATACATGGTTTTATACTGTAATGGGGGGCAATAGAGACACGGACACACTTGATTGTTCAAAGTCGCTCCGGGCACTTTATTAAAACAATGGTGCCATAATAAATAAACAGTCAATCAGTGCTGTGTCTGGGATGCTGGTGGGCCGGATAGGCAAGCTCAGCTCCGGAAGTGTGCAGGGGTGCTCTGGGGTACCTTCACCCCATTTGTCCAGTGGCACGTAGGTTTCTGGACCACGGGCTGGTGCATCTGCCATGCTCCGGACTCATTGCATTCATTCGCCTTGTCATCAACTCCCTCCGAGCCTCAGCGACTCAACTGGCCTGACAATGACTCTCTTGACTCAGTCAGTGGGCACCTCCTGGGCACCTTTGTCTATCCCCGGGAGCTCTCCCGGCGTCCATTCGCTGCAGGATTGTGGGTTTGCACTAAAAATAAATAATGTAAGAAAATCTTCCATTTTTATTATTTCTTAAAATTATGTGTAGGTTTGAGATAAAAATAGTTTTTTTTGAAAATGCCTTGCTAAAGTGCCATTCTTATGAAACTGACTCTTTTTTACAAGTTGTTGTTTTTTCTCCCAATCTGCCCAAAATGATCAATGAAGCAAACAAGACTTGAAAGCTCTTCAGTCATGAATACTGCTGCGATGGACTGGCGACCTGTCCAGGGTGTATCCCTGGACTCTCACCCAATGTGCGCTGGAGATTGTGATTATTGCGCTTAAATCAGCGCTTGTCCATTACTAAAATTTGAACAGTAAGTGTACTCAGCCACGCAAAAAAAAAAAACTGCAAGAAACAGGTTCTTGTTACATGTTTCTGCAGAAGCTAGAGAGTTTTCTGAAGTATGAAGATAAACTTCTGGGACATGATTGACTTAAAAAGATCGACTACAGCTCAATGGCGCAATGCCGGACTCCAAATAATGGGCTTCTGATACACAACAAAATTCAAACCCACGAGGAATAGCATACCTCCAAAAATCCTAGACATACAACAGCCTTTAAAAATAGATCAGACAGTGACAGTTTGAAAGCATCTTCCGATTTCAAGCTCCTTTAAAAACTGTAAACTCTATTCAATTTTGATGGATGGCAAATGGCTTGTCTTGCTTCACTGGTGTGTGAAATTCACTTTCATTCCTGATATTTCTCAAATTCTAATAATCCAATCAGAACAAAGGGAAAGTAATGGTAAAAACACCAATAATCAAACTGTTTGCTTCAGTCAAAGCGAAAAACTCATTCATGATTTCGGCTCTTACATAATGACATTGTACAGATGTCCTTAAAAATGTTCATACAGTGTGCTCCTTTGTTCAAAATGTAATGCTAGAAAGAGTCCATCTGTCTAGAAATGAGCCACTTTCATGCATTTTAATTTGAATTGGAGCAGCAGTAAATGTCCTAATCCTCAATCTGGTAAGTGGATTATCTTGGTATGCAAAGCTTTGCTTTAAATGTTTTTAATACTAAATACATTTGTCATCATTACAGTATAATGATACGTAATGGCATGACAGGGTCTATAATCAACTAAAATATACATACAATTGTTCCAAGCAAATACACAATGCAGTTTCTAAGATTGTTTAGTAAGGAATTTCCACTGATGTCAAACATGGGTTCATCATGGATCATTATTATATCAAAACCGTTTTAATTCAAGCAAAATGCATAGAATACCAATAATGTGCCATAATAAAAGTTAGAGTCAAGTTACATAGAGAAAATGACATTAATAAAGTGGAATGTGATGTAGCGCAAGTTAGAGGAGAAGCCCAGTGTTAAACAACAGTGTCTTAGCTTTAGCTTTTGTTTCTGAAAAGCAGTTTCTACTTTATAAATGCTTTTTAGGACACTTTAAACTTTTATTAGACTCTAACTTTCATCATGCCACATTATTTTTAATCTAAACATGTTTTTTGCATGATTTAAAGCATTTTTGGTGTAATAATGGTCAAAGTTTCAGTGCCTTCTACCATTGTCTGTCAATGGGAGAGAGGAGAACCAGGCAAACTAAACAATCAGTTTGCTAGACCAGCTTTTCCAAGACAAGTGCCTGGGGTAAAGCTGTTGTGTTCCCTGTTAAATGTTGAATTTAATTTAAAAATTCACAGGATTGTGGGTTTGCTCTAAAAATAAATAATGTAAGAAAATCTTCCATTTTTATTATTTCTTAAAATTATGTGCAGGTTTGAGATAAAAATAGTTTTTTTTTTTGAAAATGCTTTGCTAAAGTGCCATTCTTATGAAACTGACCCTTTTTTACAAGTTGTTGTTTTTTTCTCCCAATCTGCCCAAAATGATCAATGAAGCAAACAAGACTTGAAAGCTCTTCAGTGATGAGTACTGCTGCGATGGACTGGCGACCTGTCCAGGGTGTATCCCTGGTCTCTCGCCCAATGTGCGCTGGAGATAGGCACCGGCAGACATTTCTGAGCAAGATACACAAGCTCAGGCGTTTTCACTGGGCCAGGGATCATTTAAAATGGAGTGTGGCAAAATGGAAGACGAGTCACAAATCCAAGTTGTTTTGGAAATGTTGGACGCAATGTCATCCGGACCAAAGTGGACAAGGACAAGCCAAGTTGTTATCAATGCTCAGTTCAGAAGCCCGCATCTCTGATGGTATCGGGTTGCATGAGTGCGTGTGGCATGGCAGCTTTCATGTCTTGAAAGGCACCATCAATGCAGAAAAATATATTCAGGTTCTAGAACAACATGTGCTCCCATCCAGACGTCATCTCTTTCAGGGAAGACCCTGCATTTTTCAGCAAGATAATGCCAGACCACATTCTGCATCAATCACAACATCATTGCTGTGTAGGAGGATCCGGTTACGGAAATGGCCAGTCTGCAGTCCAGGTCTTTCATCTATTGAGAACATTTGGCACATCATAAAGAGCAAGGTGCGATAAAAAAGGCCCAAGACGATTGAACAGTTAGAGGCATGTATTAGACAAGAAAGGGAGACCATTCCTATTTCTAAACTTGAGAAACTGGTCTCCTCTGTCCCCAGATGTCTGTTGAGTGTTGTAAAAAGAAGGAGAGATGCCACACAGAGGTGAAAATGGCCTCATCCCAACTTTTTTGAGATTTGTTGACACCATGAAATTCTGAATCAACATATTTTCCCCTTAAAATTGTAAATTTTCTCAGATTAAACTTTTGTTCCCTGATTTATGTTCTATTCTGAATAAATTAATACAAGTTGTCACCTCCACATCATTGCATTCAGGTTATATTCACGATTTGTATAGTGTGCCAACTTTTTTGGAATCCGGGTTGCATGTTGTATTGTAAAAAAAAAAGTAGACAATCACATTTTTATTTATTACAAACATTGTTTTCAGTTTGAGGAAATGTATTTAATGAAAGTGAAGGAAAAACACAAACATGCATGAAATATAGAAATCACTGATTATGAAGGGCCAAAGAGTAATCCAAAATATTAAATACATGAATTTCTACTTTCATATCATCTTCCTCCATCCCTGTCTCCAGCAGATCGTTTTGTGTGTGTTCTTTTGCTTTGTGTGTTTGTGTGTGTCCAGCTGTCAGTTTTGTGACCCAGCCCGACCTGAGGGATCTGTGGATCAGACGACTCTTTTATTAGCACATGGCTCCTCGTGGCCTGGTGAAAATGTCAGTATAACAACTGCAGTGATGTTCTTCTCTCTCTTGAGCCTCAGCTGCTCTTGAACCCGGAGCTTTCAGGGATTAAGAGCTCTGGTTCTGACTGGACAAAATGTATTGAGGGAAAACTGCAAGGGAGAGAGAGGCGTGGAAGGTAACATAGACAATTGCTAAGGGCCCGAGCCTGGGGGAGCCCTTAAGGGACTGTCAAAGAGAGCAGAATGAATTTTTTTGTTTGTCCAATTACATTAAATTCAACTGTCAAATTGAGTAGTGTTTTATTTTTAAACTTTGTTGCTTTAGTTACTGGTTTAGAAAAACACTTTTATCACAGACTAGTGTTCTAATGGATTTTACGACCCAATAAAATGAACTGCACCGTGCTGTGTGCATGACCAACACCTTTGATCAGTTCTTCAAATGATCATTTAATCATGTCAGAATTAATGTTTGTTTATCTATTATGATACTTTCTAGAATCTCATTGCCAAAGTTCTTACTACAGTTATAAATACTTTGAACACCCTTCCTCTCAGTGAGCGGAAACAGCCAAAAATTAAAAAGTAATCCTGAGACCTGAGTTTCTATTCTTATTTTAAGAATGTATACTAGCTTGTGGGTAGGGCTGGGCTATATGGCTGAAAACTGTCACGGTATCAGTCATTATCGATAATTATTGATATTGCGGGTTCGTACAGTTCTCAAGCACGGGATGCAAGAGAATCCGACTATTCGCAGGACTCCATCAAAAATGTACAATTATTTTACTAAAAGCTAACAATGTTATTTATCTACTCCACATAATGAACAACAATGACTAAAATAAAATTTCTCGCGCTTGAGGAAACATGTGAAGAGCATGATGCAGAAGGAACGATGACTCATTATTAAAGCAAGGGAAACACAAAATATTATTTTAGGATTATTTCCATTTATTCAAAGTGAAACAAGTTAAAGAAATAAAAGGGCATGTGTTCGATCGAGCAGGCGACCCCTCTGAATTTTAAAACCGAAACTGCGCTGAAAGAGGAGGAGAGGAGGAATCCTCTTATTGATCGAGAAACGACAAGCATCTTGACATTTAGATTCATGTCTTTGCATCTGAGTGAGGCCCCACACATCGTCTGAAAAAGCGCACAATCCGAGCGCATACTTTAATTGCGAAAGAGCAGATACAAAGAATTACCAGCAGCTGTAGAAAGAGAAAAAGAGGCTGTGACAATTACTTCATTTCAATTAAAATTATAAGCTTGTTTTTCCAATATTCTATATTTTGGAAAAGCTCCTTATTAGTGGCAAATTTATTTATTCTAACGCAATCACAGTGAAACAGCTTCTGGAGAAAGAGAAAGAGGGAATTACTAGCAAATGTAGAATGGGAGAGACAGACTGTGACAATTGTTTCTTTTCACAATATTTCTATGTTGTGGAATAGTTCTGCATTAATACTGATTTGTGGCATTTCAATTAATTTAAATGCAAATAAAACATATTTGTTTACCATTACTGTTTATTTATATGAAAAAGAAACGAGTGAAACAAACAAAAGCATAGATTTCAACTCTCTACCTATGAAAGTCCATTTAACTTGTAAAAGAGATCCAAAGCTCGACAAAATCATTATTTGTGATACATTTTTTCGTTAATGAAACATAATCAACTGCAATCAACACACGACTGGAAAAGGTTTGGGAACTACTGATTTAGGCTACTGTGAAAAAAAAAAACTGAATCTTTTTAACTTTTCTGAATGTGTTTATTACATTTGGAACATTATAATACTTTTTTTAGAGACCTTAATTGATGTTTATGTCGTTATTGTCACACAGTATAGCTGAGGGAACGTATGCCGAAGTAGAAGCTATAGGAAGTCGAAAACTTTGCATTTCTCTGTCTGCACATAATGCACTTTATTTTGAAAGACTGTGTTTCCCCCTTTATGATAAAAAATCTTATAGCACTTGTTGCTGCCTCTCCGCCATCGCCGCTCTATAAGCGTGAGCTCACGTGCTGCGTGCGTATGAAATCTATATTGTAAAATATACATTATACGTGTAAAAACTAAGAGAGACCATATGTCTTTAAATAATATCACCTAAAAGATTCATGTAACGTTTAAAAAGCAGGGGTCCAAGAATCGAGCCCTGTGGCACACCACACAACGGAGGAGCAGCAGAGGATGAGAACCAGCCCATTTCAAAAGAAAAGGTCTAATCGCAGAGATTAGACCCCAACCACTTCAATGCAGTGCCATTCACGCCAAAAATATGCTCTAAAAACCAGAGCAAAATCGTGGTCAATTGCGTCAAAAGCAGCTGATGAGTTTTTGCTTTCATCATAGAAATTTAAAAAATTGTCAAAAACTCTCAGCAAGGCAGATTCTTTGCTGTGATTGGCCAAGAACTGTTTCCAACAAGTTTGCCTAAGTAAGTTGGAAATTTATGACTTTCTATAAAACCTTTAGAAACTGTCTAATTATCAAAAAACAAATTTAATCCAAACCTGGCATCTTTAAAAGGGGATGGATAACTGCATGTTTACAACTGCTTGGGACTATTCATCTAGTGGAGAGGAGTTAATTAAGTTTGAATTTTAGGGATATAACCCCCACTGTATTTTGAGGGATGTACATCGCAATAAAATCCCTAAAATTGATAAACAGCTAGTGCGTTTTATAATATGGGTGATTTTATGTGGTTCACTGCACTAAAAAATGTCATGTACAAACTTTCATGAATCATCACTGCACAGCCAAAAAAACTACAAAAAGACTGACTCTGAGAATGACAAGAGGGATGCATGCTTGATAGAGAAATCACCCAACATTTAAACTCAGACGCTGAAGAAAAGTAAAGGTCAGCTTTATTGTCAAATCTGCTATATGTTCTGGACATACAGAGAATCAGAATCAGAATGAGCATTAATGCCAAGTAGGTTTGCACATACAAGGAATTTGCTTGCTGAGATACACTCCTTATCAGTCAGGCACTCAAGGGGATTGTTTAGGCTCCTTCCCATGGCCTCCAAGGCCAGGGGAGATAAGGGGAGCCAGATGGAAGTGAAGTTAAAAACTGTAAATTTCTACAGATTTTTAATGTCCATCACCGGACTCCAGTTTATCTAGCTTCCGTTGCATCGCTGCCAGCCTCTCCCCGATATAATCCAGTTTGCGGTTCCAGAATCGAAATTGCATTACTCTTCACTCCACAACATAAAACTTTTAACTACAAACTTAAGATAAACATAAAGTGTACAAAAAAGTACCTACAATGAGGCACACACAAAATACAAGGCACAAAATGTTGGCATAATGTAAACAGTCCAGGAATTATTTAAACTTATAGCAGCTTAAATGAGACTAGTATGACATGAATACAGTGCAAGAGAGTGGAGAGAGTTCAGCTTCCTGACAGCCTGGTGGATGAAGCTGTCCCTCAGCCTGTTGGTTCTGGCCCGGATGTTGCGCAGTCTCTTTCCTGATAGCAGCAGATGGGTGGGTTGGGGTGTCCTATGATGCAAAGGGCCTTTCGGGTGAGACGACTGTTGTAAAGGTCTTGGAGGAAGGTCTGAAGATCCTTTCAGCTGCTCTCACTATGCGATGATTTCTTCTTGCAGTGGCAGTGCAGGCTCTGCAAGGCAGCTGGGCAGGATGCTCTCAACAGCTCCTCTGTAGAAGGTGCACAGGATGGAGGGAGGGGCTTTGGCTCTTTTAAGCTTGAGAAGGTAGTAGAGGTGGTGCTGTGCCTTCTTGGGCTGTGTTAGTCCAGGAGAGGTCCTCAGTGATGTTCACTCACAGGAACCTGGTGGTGCTCACCCGCTCCACAGCAGCACCATCGATGGTGAAGAAGCATTTGATGTCAAGAGGAATGAATTGCAAAAAATGTGAGGGTCTTGTATTGTATTTTATGTGTTACAACTGAACTAAAATACATCTCCAATGCAACACTACACCCATTCCCAATGGGTAAAGCTTCGGCCTGGAAGAGATGTCATCAAGTGGTCCCCAATCTTTACCGGGTGTTTCGCCCCTTAACCACAAACCCCATTAGTTGATGGGTCAGCAGTGGCTGACCAGGTCACCTCCCCTCTCCTCCAGGATTCCAGCTTGTGTCCTCTCTTTTCTGCCAGAGCCAACAGGAGCCTCTCTCGGATGCTTCTTCCAGACCACAAACGGCTGCTTTCCTCAAGTGGCCTCTCAGTCCAGCTTCTGTCAGTAGACCCAACACTGATTGCCCTGGAAACCATTGACATCCTACTTCCAATGTTTTCAGCCACGTTGTCCTCCCCTTGTCCTGGCAGTCTTGGACCAGTTGCTGGCACTTGTTTTTTTTCCTCTCAGCAGTCTCCTCAACTCTACAGACCACATGATGAGCAATGTTGATAGTTATTGAGAAAGTTTGTCTTATTCAAACATCTGAATGCTTCTAATAAACCATTGCTTCTTAAGGCAATAAACACCGACCAAAATTTTCGTACCAAAGAAACCTTCTATCAAAAACTATGGGAGCTAACGGAACTAGCACATCTGTTCGAACAAGTGATGCCAATGAAAAAGAGTTTTGCACTGCCATAGCGACTTTGTATAGGAACTCTGTCGTCGTCTTCTTCTTTCCTGTTTTGCAGAGTATCGCAAATGCCATCTTCAGGCAGGGAGCATCATTGCATCCTAACATGGAGCATGAATTTTCTCTAACCAGCCAAAGAGCACCATGCTGAGAAGCCATCTGAAGAGTTGCACAAAGATTTCGGTGTGTAGAAGCCTTGATGGTGCGAAAAATATGGTACTTGTGATTTACTTAGTTCTGAAATGATGTGGCAGTCGTGGATCAGGTGATTGACTGGAGATCTCAAGGTTGCCGGTTCGATCCTCAGCTCCACTGGGAGTCGAAGGTATGATGAGTGTTGAAACTCTCTCCTTCCTGTGACAACCATGACTGTGGTGGCCTTGACCAAGTCACCAGTTACCAGAGCTCCCTGGGCGCCGCAGCTATGGCTGCCCACTGCTCCCAGTGTGTATTCACGGTGTGTTTATTCACTACTGTGTGTGTGCAGTTGAATGGGTTAAATGCAGAGTAGAAATTTCTTGTATGGGTCACTCCATACTTGTTAGAACATTTTAGTGCTATTTCATTTTGATGTTTAAAATTTCTAAACATTTTTTTGGTAAGTTCATTATTCTGCAACTGGAATGCGTTCTGGCGAGACTATGGTGTCGTTCTTGGCAGTGTGTAGTTCAAAGATGAAGCCAGTGCTACAGATGATTGAATGGAGAACATTGATCGAGGCTGTTCATTTCAGAAGGTCATATTGACATGACAACATCCATGAAATGAAACAGTAGACGAACATGAAGCACAACATTCATTCCAGCGGTACTCCTCTACAGAATTGCATTGACTTTAGGTCAAATCTTGATCTGTTCTTTGAAAAGAGCAAGAGGTCAATGAAAAAAGCAATACACATGCAAGATCATATTAGGGGTATTGGACGATGAAACTGAAACACTGAATAAATATTGGTTTATTGAGAGTCCTCTATGAGTGAATGACAGATGTAAGATTACCAATTCTACCATGTCCAGAAGGATTCTGACCCAATGTTGTAAGAAATGGAGTCATTTGTTGGAACTACACCTGCTGGAACGCATAACAAACACTGGAAAAAGTAGAGCACAAACATATACACACTTGATAAATGGACATTTCAAAACCAAATTCACATATAGTCTATATTTTAAATCATTACTTTCAAACAAAAAGGAACTTTTGTTTACCATACTAATGGGAGGAGCCAATAACGAGATGGACTGCCACCTTTATCCACTCCACAGTCTGATTGGGTGGTCACTCCTTAACAAAACTGCATCATTAAAAACTATTCTCTAATTAAACTGGTCCAAATTATAAAAGGATGTTTTTTTAATCAACTATTCTGACCTAAATGGTCCTAAAGATGTACATTTGCTTCATATTGAGTGATCAAAAAACCTCATGGACCTGATCTCACCAATGTGTTGCAGGTCAAAGTTCCTCTCAACTGAACTTTCCATTGGAGCGGAATCCGAAATCACACTACAGTTGCTCTAAAAATCACACACAACTTCTGCTTTCGCATCGCCACTTACGATCCCACTCAAGTCAATTGGATTTTTTTATAGTGTGACCACCCCATGAGCTGGAGTCCCAGATGACCCCTGCTACACTAGAACTAAATCAGGTTGAGATGAAGTAGCACTGTACAGGTCCTTCTAAAAAATTTGCATATTGTGATAAAATTCATTATTTTCTGTAATGTACTGATAAACATTCGACTTTTATATATTTTAGATACATTACACACAACTGAAGTAGTTCGAGCCCTTTAGTGTTTTAATATTGATGATACTGGCATACAGCTCATGAAAACCCCAAAAAATTATCATATCAAGAAAAGGTTCTCTAAACGAGCTCTTAACCTAATCATCTGAATCAAGTAATTAACACTAAACACCTGCAAAAGATTCCCGAGGCTTTTAAAAACTCCCAGCCTGGTTCCTTACTCAATAACGCAATTATGGGTAAAACAGCTGTCCAGTAGACCATCACTGACACCCTCAAGCAAGAGGGTAAGACACAAAAAGAAATTTCTCTCTTCCCAGAGTGCTGTATCAAAGCACCTCAGTGAGAAGTCTGTAGGAAGGAAAAAGTGTGGCAGAAAACGCTGCACAACGAGAAGAGGTAACCGGACCCTGAGGAAGATTGAGTAGAAGAAGCTATTCCAGACATTGGGGGACCTGCAGAAGCAGTGGATTGAGTCTGGAGTAGTAACATCCAGAGCCACCGTTTACAGGCATGTGCAGGAAATGAGCACCAGAAACAGCGACAGAAGCGCTTGACCTGGGGTACAGAGAAGCAGCACTGGACTGTTGCTCAAATTTTGCATGTCATTCAGAAATCAAGGTGGTGCCAGAGTCTGGAGGAAGACGGGGGAGAGGGAAATGCCAAATTGCCTGAAGTCCAGTGTCATGTACCTACAGTCAGTGATGGTCTGGGGTGCCATGTCAGCTGCTGGTGTTGGTCCACTGTGTTTTATCAAGGGCAGGAGCAATGCAGCTAGCCATCAGGAGATTTTGGAGCACTTCATGCTTCCATCTGCTTAAAAGCTTTATGGAGATGAAGATTTCATTTTTCAGCACAACCTGGCACCTGCTCACAGTGTCAAAACCACTGGAAAATGGTTTAGTGACCATCGTCATGTGACTTATCATTCCATGGCAACAGAGTACAATTTAAATGCTATAGTATTTGGTAATGGCGCCACGGTGACGTTGTGGGTAGCACTGTGGCCTTCCAGTTAGAAGGTTGTCAGTTTGAGGCTTGCCGGTGACCTTTCTGGAGGAGTTTGCATGTTCCTACCATGCTTGCGTGGATTTCCACCGGGTACTCCAGTTTCCCAAACAATCCCAAAAACATGCCGTTAGGTTAATTGAATAATCTAAATTCTCCTTAGGTGTGAATGTCTGAATGAATGCTTCCCTGCAATGGACTGGCGACCCGTCCAGGGTGTACCCCCGCCTCTTGCCCAATGTGTGCTGGAGATAGGCACCGGCAGACCCCTGTGACCCCAAAAGGGAAGAAGTGGGTTGGAAAATGAATGAGTATTTGGTAATAAGGTGTCACAAATGTTCACAATCATGTCTTAAGATCAATTAAAAAACTAAACTTCAGAGCTTGTTGAAGGTCTGTGAGAATTTGGTTTTTGGAACTGCTGTGAGGATTTTGCATGTGTTTCACAATTTGCTGGTGTTTTTTTATGTGCTTACATTTTCTGAAATTGTAAGACATCGTCCTCTCTCAATCACCTTAGATTTCCTCTCTGCAGCATGTTTTTCCTTTCATCATGCTCCCCACCCTCTCTCACAGAAATGCTCCAGTGCACATTGATTAACCTTCTGCCCAATAAATAGAAGATTCAGAAGGACACACAGCCATTTCCATTGAGCGTTGTGATTACATTATAGCCCCACATTGAAACATTTCTCATCACTACTGGAAGAAAGTCAAATAAATGAAAATAAATAAAACAATTTTAATCGCACAACCTCAGTGTTTTTCTTGATGAACAGTTATGGAAACAACACAGTTGTTCCATTTGGTTTTACGATGGAAAGAATTACTACTGCTTTAAACACAGATTCACTACATTTATCCTAAGTTTTGAGATTTGAAAGGAGTTTGGAAATACGGAAAGCCTCTGTGGAGGGATGGAAGTCCAAGTAAATTTCCAGGTGAAATTTCCCCTGAGATAAAGACCGCGAGAGAAACTTAAATAACGCATATTCAGCAGCAATCTGCCCTCCTGCTGATCAAAATGGGCTTTCTGCATTTTGATGAAAGCAAATGTGCCTAGCATTACCTGTGATGACTCCTAAAGGAATATTACAACAAAAAAGGTAAACAAACCTGTCAGTATTTACTCAAATTGCCAAAAGCCTAGAGATGCTGCTATTATTTTTATGGAACATAAAAGGAAGAACCTTTTCCATGAAGCATGCATCACACGTAATATGTGTTTTTGGTCATTTTGAAAGATTTATAAATATTATTCGACTGGGACATGAAGTATTGGGAAAATTATTTTACAGTTTAAGTTTGATCAAAAGTACTGTGTGTCGACCCAAGGCCATTATTTATAAAGGAAGGTTCATTATTAGAAATTATAGATTGGCTACCTGTTGAGGTATGGAAATCATTTTGTGCCAAACATACGAACATATTTTCAGCTAAAACGAACAAAAATAAATTAATTACAAAGAAAAAATAATAATAATCAAAATAAAAATAATCAAGTAATTACCATAAAAATTGACACTGATTTTAAATACACTTTTTAAAATACATTTTTTGTTGGTTTCATTTTTAGCGTCAGTTTTGATTAAGCTCTCAGCATCTTCGCTTTCGCTTTCTAATTTTTCATTTGCGATCCTGAAAGTTAGGTTGTGAAAGTTAGGTTGTGTCATACTGGCACAAACTTTCCATTGGGGCGGGAATAACAGTGTTTCGCCCTCATTGGCAGCTCAATCAAGTCAAATCGGATGTACAAGCCTTTCTTCGTTTTGTAAATGAATGCATATTTATCAGCTTGTCAAGCAAAACAACTCATTAATTTTACTTTAAGCCGGAAAGATGTTTGTAATAAGTAATACTGGATTCAATTGAAACAAGACGTTTATTTCGCTACACAACAAACCCAAATCATTTGTTTTACTTTCCGCATGAATAACTATAGATGTCAACACAAATGTATCACATTCAAAAGCTTTAAAATGTT
This sequence comes from Danionella cerebrum, assembly GCA_007224835.1. Classification (NCBI taxonomy): domain Eukaryota; kingdom Metazoa; phylum Chordata; class Actinopteri; order Cypriniformes; family Danionidae; genus Danionella; species Danionella cerebrum. Next base: position 155,738 of record SRMA01027210.1, on the reverse strand, counting down.
ATTTCTTTAAATCTCTCACATTTCAGCTTGCAAAACAACATAACCTCAGAAAAAGATAACGCAACATCAAACATGTAAAACATTATAAACAAATATTTTAGACGCATAAAGCAGCCCCCGATGTTCTTTAATTTACCTTTAAATCCTCAAAAATACATTTTGATTGTAGCAGAAACGTCTTTTCATGGCTTGAACATGCTTAATGTAAACACTTGTAGTCTAACAAGCTAGGTTTTCATTTTTGGGTTCTTTATTTTATATTCACTCTCAACACAGACACACCTCCTTTTCATTGACAACATACAGAATACAACAGTGTCAGTAGCTCCCACCACTTGCAGGACAAATGCTGTCCTGAGAAAACCAAATATATAAATATTATTGATTTCTCAACATGAAGCTTAAGGACATGACCAGATTTCATTCAACATGGGGAAGTTGGTGTTTTCCATCTTGAAAAGTCTCCCTCAATTCATGTAAAAAAATATTTAGTTTCACTCTTATGATGATAATATATGAGCGACATTGTATTGAATAAGCGCTGAGTACATCCAGTTCATTGAGCTGCCAATCAAAACCGTACTAGCCAATGAGGGCGAACCACTGTTATCCCCGCCCCCATTAAAATTATGTGCCAAACATAACTTTTAGAAACGCAAAGGAAAAATTAGAAAAGAAAACCAAAGTTGCTGAGAGCATAATCAAAACTCTGAGATGCGAAACTGAAGCTGAAAATTAAACAAACAAAGAAAGAGTGTGTTTAAAATCAATGTAGATTTTTATGGTAATTAAAATTCTTTGTAGGTGAAATTACGTCTGTATTTTTGGCACAAAATAATTTTATATTGTATGCACAGATTCACTATTTATTCATAGTTGCTAAAAGCAAGGTCACATCAGAGATCAATGGATTAGAAGGTTGCTACATTTTCTAGTAGTCCCATCACAAAATTGGAATGCAGATAGCTATCTCTTGTGGTGCTAGAAAGTTATCTTTGTGGTGTCAGTGGTGAAGGCCCATGCATGTAAAAGCAGGAGGTCATTAGGAGCATCTGCACCCCAAGTGGAATTCCTTGCATGCTGAAAATGAATTTGCATGTTTTTTAAGGCAATGCTACAAAAAAAATCAAAACTATTACATTACAAAAGGAAAGTTAATAACTCCTAAACATGTCTATTTTTCAATCATTTTGTACACGTGGTATCATAGCAAATCGTTTGAGCCTGGACTCAGATGCCATTTTGTTTGCAGTTGCACTTGAAATGTTTAGGGGGCTAAACATTTACCACATTTTAAAAATACAAAGTGCCCTACGATGGACTGGCGACCTGTCTATGGTGTACCCCGGTCTCTCGCCCAATGTGCACTGGAGACTGGCAGAACCCCGTGACCCCGAAAGGGAATAAGTGGGTTGGAAAATTAATGAATACATGAAAAAAAATAATAATTAAATGACCACTACTAGTAAATAGAAAAACAAAACCCCAACAATAATTCACTCCTCCCACTCCATTAGGGGACAGTTCACATAGCGACGGTGAGTTGCTTGCTTCACGTGACACAGATACTAATGTTAAAATGACATTGTGTTGTTAATGGTTGATTATGTCTATGTTAAGTTTGTGTGAATGTGATATTGGATTGATGTTATGAGAATAATGCATGGCTAATTCTGGTTATAGGAGTCATTTGGTTTTATGAGTAAGCGCCAAGCAAGAGAGTTTTACTAATCTCCTGCCCGTTTGTGTGTTTTTCAGATTTAACTTCTAAATGAATATTTAATCTACACTGCAAGAAAATCTAATATTTTTTCGTGTGTGTAACAGGCAGGTGTGAAAAGTAATGTTCATCATCTATAGATTTTTACTACATGGAAAGTGAGAAACCAAAAAGAAATCGAATAATTATTTGGTTTAACTAACTTTTACCTTCAAAACCAGTATCACCTCCCATTGATACACCTTCATGAATTATACAAACCCAGTCATGATCTGAAATATGGCTGAAGAGGGGGCTTAAATTTGTTTAAGGAATAGACAAACTCTGCGAACAAGGTGATGTGGACCTGGTCATGACAAGATTGTGCACAGCAACAAGACGCAAGGTTGTTATACTGCATCAGCAAGGTCTCTCCCAGACAAAAAATACAAAGCAGACTGGGGTTTCAAGTAGTGTTGTTGAAGCTCTTTTGAAGAATTACTGGCCATAGACACTAGACAGGACACAGGACTAGAGACAGTGGTCGGCCAAGACTGGCACAGAAGCCACACACATTGAGTGTATTTCCTTTCATCCATAAGTAACCCAGGTACACCCACCTTCTGTCCAGAGACGACTGGCCGCAATTGGTCTGCATGGAAGAGTTGCAGCCCAAAAAAAGTATACATGTGCCGTCCTCGATATGTTAGCTTAATATCCTGACGGCCAGCTAAACTTTTTCCCACACCAAGATTCTGAGGATTAATTCTTAGTTCCACAGGTTTATTGGAGTTAAGGAAAATAGTGAAACTGCAACACACACAAGAGCAATGACAAATTACACATAAATAAAGTCTTATTTGCACAATTACTGTTGCAAATTGTTTGTTCTCATTTTAACATTGATAAATGAATACATGTGAACTACATTCTGTTCATTATAGCACCTTTATCGCGCAGCTCGTAACAATGAACACGTGAAAGCTAGCATATGCATAGCCGAAGTTTACAGATTACACTATACAAACTTACAATTATTGTCAAAAATAACGAACAATCCTCCTAGAATAATCTCACAAAATAAAATATACATACCGGCGATGCTACGTCGGACTTGAGAAGTATACAGATGCGAATTGAAACGTCATGAAAATAAACTTGAGTAAACCGTAGAAATGCACATGGAGTGAGTGAATATTTACTTCCCAACTATGGATCGCGTAATAGGACATTTAGCACAGCGATCTTAAAGTGACCATGACCTAAATACAAATACTTAAGAAATGCGTATTCCTGGAACACATTGGAACTCTGAAAAGCTAACTAAAGTAAAGCATGTTAATGTAACTTTAAACTTAATGCTTACTCATAACAAAACAATACACAAATGTGTTTTTTTTTCTGCTTGCGCTGAAGCTGATTGGAAGATGAGATGATTGAGTTCAGGCGAGAGTCATGGAGAAGCGTCACGGGTTCTGACAGTAGTTGGTTTATTAAAGGCTAAAGAGTTTTTGCAGGCAACTGTGAAGGTTTCTTGTGGTTCCATGATAAACGGGAGCCAAAATGAAGTGAACCACTTGACAAAAAGCTTCCGTTTCAGTCATTGGAGAGTTGAGTCATGTTCTGGCAGCACCCTTGTTTCTGAGGTCTTTCAGAGGACGACTAATTAAGGCAACGTTTGGAATAAAGTATCAGTTAATATTAGTGGGTCTATCACTTCGAAAGTTTGAGGCTATTCAAGACTCGTTTTCAACCAGTGATTTGATAAATGGTGTCCCTATCTAGACACAATGTTGCCTTGTTACCATCAAGCCCAGGTTACATTTACGTTCGATTGGATGCGACCCTAGTCTGATTATATTAATTAGTCATGTATGCAACCAAAGTATGGAACATCACTATAGCATAGGATGTGAACCAAATTTCACCTGGGTGTTGGCGGCAGATACATTTGTCTGGTCAAGCATGCTCATACATCAAAGTCTTGCAGACTCCTCCCCTTGTAACACTAAGAACTCTTCGAATAATTTCTACATCAAAGATTCCAGAGAAGAAGTGTGCATTTACCAGAGGGTTCCACAACAAGTTTCCATTAAAGGCCACATAATGGTTAAGTAATTTCTAGCTGTACTATTCTTTGTTCCGCTTCTTCAATAGCCAATCGAAAATTTTTGGAAGTCAATAGGGCATGTTTGCTGACACATACAGAAAACTACTCACCTTGGCTTGCAGCTCTGTTGGATGTAAGATTGCTTTGTCCCAATGGTCACCATGGGGGACCTCTTGTCTGGAATTGGCGGGGCTAAGCTGCCAGTTTGTATTGCTACAGATTGCACAATATGTTCTCTCAACAGGAGCATGATCTTCTCAATCGTTTGAATTATTATTCAACAGCATTGGTAACATACATCTTACATACATTTCTTTGATTAAACTGGTTTAATCTGCTGTGTGCATAAAATAAAAGCGACCCTTTCAAATGTGTATTATTTACGGTTTGCAAGTCTCACAGGAGACGATGATCATTTGTCAAATACTCACCACTTGAGTCCAAACGTCTTTTGACCTCAGTATGGATTGCTGACCATGACAGGGAAGGGTCAGGCTTGTAATCTCACTTTATCATCACTCTAAGATAATGTTCTTGCTCCTGTCCTCGTCAGATATTCCCTCAAGCCCTTTCCTGCAGCAAATAAAGAACTTTTATGCCTGCCATTAACATGCCTTTATGTGGACGTTAAGAGATAATTGCTTGCTTCGAAATTCCATAGAAAAGGCTTGCGCTGATTGAGAGGGTCGAGCGAATGGGCCAGAGCAAAGCCAACAGTTTTGACTCCTCCATTCATCAAATCTGCTCATTAACAGAGAAAGTATCGATTCTCGGTGCAGACCGCTGTGATTCTGCTTCTCTGGCTGAAAAAATGGCTGCTTCTCACATGTAACTCAGATCTAATGTGCTACTTAGAACAATTCTTTTAAGGTTTCAACGAATAGAGATTAAAAATGCTCTAGCTCTACTTTTACCCTTGTGTTTTCACAACCTCCAGTGTGCTTTAAGGGGCTTGTTTTTTATGTCAATCACGACGCATCTCTCTGCTTCGTCAATTTACTTCATTTTGGTGACATCAGAGAGAAAGCCAAGAGTTGGAGACACCACTATAAATACCAAAAGTAAAAGCAGAAATGCACAAATGCTGAGTGCACTGAACAATGGACACAATTGAAATAGGGGTATTTTTATGCTGTATTTCCACACCCTTGTGTTTCTTTACAAAAAATAGCAAAAGATAAAAATAAATGAATGAAGCAATATCTTGTTGGAATCAAGAGCATGAGCAGTTTTAAAGCAATATTATATTAATTCAATTTATATAATGTAAAAAATGACACTATATATTGAAAAACATTATTGTTGGGAATAAACCCTGTGTATAAAAACTTTCATTACATACAACTGGGATTGAAATGGTGACACGCCCCCCTGCCTGCTGCGCGGGCTGTTGACGATGGTATAAACTTCTTTCTTCTTTCACTATTTACAAGTGTTTTGGAACTGAAATCTAACAATTAAGTTCGACAAAAACGGCGGAAGAATCCGAGGAAATAATGAAAAAAAGATACACTTGTGCGAATGCATAAGAAGAATCACAGACAGAACATGGTAAAAACAGTACAATCCAACACTAATAAACCTATTACTATTACTAAACAATGCTTATACTATTATAAACAGTATAAACATTATATTTACAATGAAATCTCCTATCACAGAAAATCACTCATCTGTCACTGGTCAACTTCCAGCTCCTGGCGAATGGTCTGTTTCTCTCTGTTGTTTGTTCGCCAGGCAACAACTTCTGTGTTAAAGGGTTAACTTCTGTTGCCGACCCGTAAAAAAAGTGCTATTTCAACTTCTGTGTTTTGACGTGTGGAAAAATTTACAAAAAGCGATGCATCTCGTTTGGATTGCTTAACACAGAAAAGTAAACTCTATTAAATGACAAATGTCATCCTCTAGTACACACTCTAAAGTTTTCTGTTTCAAAGTCATTATTTTTTTAAAAATTGGGGAAAGTGTGCACTTTGGAAAAAAGGGGGTACACCCTGTGGAGATCGCCTATCCATCACAGGGCAACATACACAATCCCTCTGTCAGAATTTGCAATCCCTCGCTCAACCCAAATTAATCTCACCTGCAAACCCTCATCTCATCAGCCAATCACCTTTGTCAATCTCAACAATAAATACTCCAACTCCCAGAAGCATGGTGTCTGTCCCCCGTGTGTTTACTTCACTGGCGTTCTTCGCAAATCGCTTGTCTTTTTTACCTTCTGCTACTTTCCTGTGTTGCATTCACTTCCCAGATTCTCAGAGAGGATCCTGGATTTTTCCATTTGGATTCACCATCGACTGGGTGCAGCTATTAGTACCGTTGCCATTGTGCCCCCTTGCACCCTGCCAGGTAGTGCATGCTAAACTTGGAATATGCATCCGAAATTCAGCATGAGTGAACATCTGCAGCAGTTGTTTTTTGTTGGGGTACTCCCCTACACCCCCTCAATTTTTTTTTTTTTTTTACGCAAAGTTTTTGCAGACACTTGCCAGTAAAATGGAATCTCATTCTGATAGTCAGTGATTTCTCAGTGAAATCACAAACTTTTGAAATAAAAACAGGAATTTACAAATGCAGGATATTATAGGTGCAATTGGAAAGACACCAGATCTTAAGCGCGGTCGAGCAAGGCCACCGTGTGCAAACACACCCTGGCCCACCAATCAACACTTGCTCTAATTAGGCGTTGATGGCATGAAAAGTGTCAGTCGCTCCACTTCCAGCAGCAGCAGATCGATCTAGTGAACTCTCAGAGTCTATGGACCATTAGACACATCTGCTTGTGTCCTTGTCTAAAGGTCAGGTGTCGAGTCCCAGAGCGCTGAGCTGCTAAAGGCCATTTGTCTGTTCCATGTGTCAGAGAAACCTATAATGAATTGGCTGCAAGACGGTGGCACTTTTAAGTATTTTTAAGTAATTAAAATGGGAGAAAGAGTTCCTTTGTTCATGCTGAGCATATAAAATGGGTGTTTTTCCTTGTATTTCATTTTTATTCTACATTTAAACAAGTTTGAGGATGAGCAGGTTTTTTGATGTGTAAAACAGTTGATTCATGTTTTGTTTTTGCCTTTTTGTAAACAAGTTGCATCGTGTTTCTAATGAAGCCACGGGTAAACTGAAGTCAAGCTCTTTATTCCTCTTTAGTTCATTTTTTTCATTTTATGTTGAAAGCAGTTTCATTTCTTTAGTTGTTGACCTTGAAAAGCTTAACTTTATTTAACACATTTTCAAATATAACATAATACTGTATGAGTTAACCTGACAAACTTGTCATTCCATCAGCCACTGTGACGGATATAATACAATTTTTAACTATAAAGCGCCACATTACATACTGCTATCCACTGCACTGAATAAAAAGGAATGCATAAAGCAAACAACAAGAACATGAATCAAACTTTATCTGCCTACCAGTTCGCTTACATAAAACAGACTAGCATTGTAAGCATACTTGCCAAGCATATGATGCTGCAAAGGTTTATTCAGAAAAGCAACAAATCTCTGCTTTGGTTAGATTATTTAAGAAAGCATTCATTAGGTGCAGTGAAGCCATCTGTGTTACTGTTCCATTGATAAGCTCCTCCCGAAACTTGTTATATACACAACAGAAACAAAGACAGAACTATCGGCATTTGGTCAATAGAGGGTGCTGCCCCATCACTCCATTTGGCTCCAAAAGTGAGTATAAAGGAAACCCCCCAGAAATGGGATTTATTTAATGGGATTTATAGATAACATTTACAAAAAAAAGGGCACAAAATCGTGAATCATGTCCAAAGCTGCAGTCATCCAAAATCCTTTGACCAAACTAAAACAAGTATTTCTTTGTATCTTAATCACTGGCTGCCTATAAAAGAAGTGGTCAGTTCAAAGCATGATCAGATAACAGAAGAGTGTTAATCAAGAAACACCTACTCGAGCCGGAAATTCCACCACCCCCCAACAAAGACAACACACATTGGCTGGTTTTATGTAAACATGGGTTTCACTATCTTAATAAGCATTCTCTGTTAATCACAACCATTCAGTGATGAATTTTAAATGCCAAATTAAAAGTTGAAACACATAACTTTAGGCTGTTGTTAAATAATTTTGTAGGAAAAGCATAGCTTACAAAAGATGTTAAATGTATAAACTCTTAAGATAAGAAGTGCAATGTTTGATGTTTTCATGTGTTTATGTAATTGAAGAGTGATTGATGAAATATTTTCTCTGTTTTGGCAATGTTTTAAATTAGTGTATACTCCTGACTAGCGACCACAGTCATTGTCCATTAGCCCAATATATCTCACCCAAACACTGGTGTGAAAAGACGGCTCTTTAATCCTGATCTAAACATATCCTTGCATCAACTATTTTTGTTTACACCATTAAGCTTTGCTCCATGTCCCAGTAACAACTAGATGAAAAGCCCCATTTACACTGCCAGTCGAATGTGACCCAATTCAGATTTTTTTATTCATATGTGGCATTGTGATATTTTGAGCCTCATTCATATGTGGAAACAATTTAGATCAGCACCAAAGTGACTGCCACAGACAAATCAGATTTTCTGATGCATCGTAAACTCAGCGTCATTAAGACATATTAGTACAATTTTAACTTAACTTTGTGCGTAAACTTTGATGTTGACTAAAAGTGATGTTCGAAAGTATTCTGTATAAGGAGAATGGAAAGGTTGCCATTGTAGAATTGGTGATTGCTAAGGAGGAATCACTGACAAAATACAAAGTTCTCCATGCCAACCTGGTAAGATATAGCAACCAGTTTGATGTCTTTAGATATCATGTAGCTCGAACAGTTTTGGATGAGATGCGTTAATAATTTTCTGTCTGACGCGAAAGACGATTACAACAAATGGATGAACCTGGAGGAATGTGCCTCTTTCCCTTTCAGTCGGTCCCGGAGACGTTAGTCGGGATTAGACCGACTGAATGGGAGCGAATCACCGTGAGAGCGACTGACGAACATATTAACGGGCAAATTAATTTGCAGGCGAAGGTGATTGATTAGCAATCAGCCGGGTATAAAGCCGGGCGTGCCTAAGCCTCAGTATGCAATTTTCCTTCGGAGCTGACTGAGTGAGACTCTCTCTCCTGAACTTTGACGCTTCTAGCTTGAAAGATCAGCAGGTTGCTTACCTCTTGGCTCTTTTGGTGTGACCTCTGCTAGCTCAGAATAGCATGCAACCAACAGCCAGCACCTCGAAGATCTTCTCAGGCAAGCCTGTCCAGTGATTCAGCCGTTTTCTCAGTATCCTGTCCATTTTTCACGACACGATGAGCAAAACGTGCACTATTCCTGGCTGTTGTGGGCTTCTCGTTGAAAAGACGGTCACGGGAGTTGCGCGATGTGTTTGGTTTCCAGCACACCGACGCCGCTCTCGTGAAGCGTGAGTGTTTGCATTGCAGCACTCTGCTGAGTCGCACGCGGAAGTTTTGGGTAGAGCGCCGTCAGGTGATTCCTCGCGTCATCCCCAAACACCGAGCGTGCTTCCCGTCTGGTCTGCGGGTGAATCGGACGGCGCTTCGGTGTCGCCCGGTACCTCGTATGATCCTGTAAACGACCTGCTCTCCCACGCAGCATCGGAAGGGGCGCGGCTTTCGGTTCTCCAGTTCGGCCTGCCTCCCTCGGGATTGCAGCCGAGCTGGAGCCGGAGGCGTTCGCGGTGCTCTCACAGCCGCAGCCTCGATCGGCGGGAGGTGACTCCTCCCCCCCGAGTCGATGCTGTCACCGCTGGAGAATTGGTGGCTAGGCAGGCGCCGGGACAGGTTCCCCGCATACCGCTAGTGCCTTTTTCTCCCCGAGAAGCACGAGGAGCCCACTAATTCTGGCAGGCTCCCCTGCCCGTCAGGGGATTGAGCTCCTCCCTCTTCACCACTCTGGCCAATGCAGCAGATACGGGTTACTCTTCGATTCCCCGAGTGGGTAGGTTGTCGCCGTGCTTACCCCGACAGCGCTGCTGCTTGACGGTCTCGTTCGGGTGTTCCCGCCAAAGCTGGGAGGTCTCATCAGTCCTGATGATGAGAGCTTATTCAGCTGCAGGTAAATCTGCTGCATCATTGCATGCTATGGCGACCTTACAGGTCCTCCGTGTCATGCACCAGGGTGGTGGTGACCAGCAGTCTCTGTGAGACTCGCTTTCAGCCGCTGATTGTCGCCTCGTGCTACAAGATCAGCCGTGCTGAACATCGGTCACACGATGTCCACGCTTGTGGTCCAGGAACGCCATCTGTGGTTCGAGCAGGCTTCAATGCGTCCCGAGGACCGATTTCTCCCCGGATGGCCTCTTTGGCGTCGCCGTGGAGATTTTCGTCAAAGGTCTCCACGATCAGGAGGCAGGCGGAGGGTCTGGGCATAGTTCCACGCCAGAAGCAGCAGGCGTTGCTTCTGGGCCGGAACCCTCTCCGCCTGTTCGCTGCCAAAGAGTACGTCTCCTGCCTTGGTTTACTCCTTCGACCTCTGGTCCGGGGAAAACCCCTGCATGCGGAAGACGGAGCCAACCTCTGAGGTTTTCGAAAGCAGACGAGGGTTTCTAGTGAAGCTCCCCGGAGGTTGGCGACTCGGGAGGAAACGAGCTCTTCTTTGGGTCTGGTCATCGACCCAGCCCCCCCAGGGGGGGGGGAGTCCACCACACACTCCTCGCTGCCGTCCTCCGGGACGGCGGCACCCATGGTGTCAAAGATAGAGCTCACTTCCTCCCGAGAATAGCGGTCTCGCATGCCCGACGGTCTGGGGTTCCTCTTCCTCGGTCTCCGACGAAGATCCCGACATGGGCCCGAGCCTCGCTGGCCATGGCAGAGAGCGCGGGGGCACACCACCCCTGCCCTCATCTGACCATCTCCCAGGGTCCTTCCCTGGTGATTCCGCCCACAAGTCCGCCTCCGGGCGGCCCCGCCATGGGGACCATCGGCACGTCCCGACCACGACCCCTGTCAGCTTACCTGGGAGCCTGGCGGAAGCTTCCCGGGTCTCACAGTGGGAGGTCCGGACAATCCGGCAGGGCTACACGATTCTCAATTCGTGTCCGCCCCCAGGTTTCGAGGGGTGCTTCACCTGTTCCCCGAACAGGCGCCTCATTCCTGCGAGAGGAGATCGACGCCCTTTTAACAAAAGGTGCGGTCGAGCCGGTACCCCCAGCCGATATGGAACTAGGGTTTTACAGCCCATACTTCCTGGTCCCCAAGAAAGCAGGCGGGCTGCGACCAATCTTGGATTTGAGGCGTCTAAACCGGCACCTGGCCAAGTACCGGTTCAAGATGCTGACGGTCCGCTGTATTCTACCATGCATCCGTCCTGGAGATTGGTTCGCAACAATCGACCTGAAGGACGCGTACTTCCAGGTAGAAGTGGTTCCAAGGCACAGACCCTTTCTAAGGTTCTGTTTCCAGGGCCATGCTTACCAGTACAAGGTCCTACCCTTCGGTCTTGCCCTATCCCCTCGCACCTTTACGAAGGTTGTCAGGGCCGCTCTAGCCCCGCTCCGCCGGGCAGGCATTCGGATCCTGGATTACCTCGACGACTGGCTTCTCATAGCTCGACGACTGGCTTCTCATAGCCTCGTCCAGAGACCAGTTGATCCGACACCAGGGCAAGTTTGGGTCTGAAGGTCAACTGGGAAAAGAGCCACCTCACCCCCGTGAGAGTCATCTCTTTTCTCGGGATGGAGCTGAACTCCGAGAGCTTGCTGGCGCGATTATCGGTAGAATGCACCAGGGCCTTGCTGACCGCACTCTTCGCGGTGTCCTCTCGACCAGTGGTCAGACTGAAGTTAATCCAGAGGCTCCTGGGGCATATGTCAGCCGCAGCCCCAGTCATTCGACTCGGGCTCCTGCGTATGCGACCACCGCAGCAATGGCTTCTCTCGCGAGTTCCGAGTTGGGCATGGCGTCAGGGAGCGCTACGTCTGCCCACGGCAGACATGCTCCCTTACCTGAAGGTCTGGAAGACGGAGTGCTTCTGAGGTCTGGGGTGGCTCGAAAGAGTGGGCACCACCGATGCCTCCAAGACTGGTTGGGGCGCCATGTGCGGTTCCCACCGAGAGTCCGGTGCCTGGACCGGAAGACACTCTTGCTGGCACATAAACCGCCTCGAGCTAGTTGCAGTCATTTTAGCGCTACGGCGCTTCTGCCCGCTCCTCCGGGGGCGGCACGTGCTGGTCAGGACCGACAGCACTGCGGTAGTAGCGTACATTAACCACCAGGGCGGTGTACCCTCCCGCTTCCTGCACTACCTCGCCCAACAGCTGCTCCTCTGGAGTTAGAGCGACTTCCGTCGCTCGAGCCTTCATATCCCTGCGGAGTGTAACAGGATCGCGGTTCCGCCGTCCAGATTCCACCCCTCGACAGGAGATTGGCGACTCCATCCTCGGGCTGTTTAGCAGATTGGGACATCTTCGGCGAGGCCCAGGTACCTGCTGCCTCCCGTGTGAATACCCATTGCCGGCTCCTATTCCTGTCCCTGGCTCCTCTCGGGACAGATGCGCCTGCTCACTGCTGGCCCGGGAACAAACGCTTATGTGCGTTTTCCCCAGTGAAGCCTCCTAGCACAACCTCTGTGCATGGTCAGGGGGGACCTCCAGACCTCTCTGCGCTCGTGACAGCCCCCCCTTGGCCGATTCCCCCTGAGTCCAGATCTGACTCAAGGGGGGGGGGATACAGGCACCCGCGGCCAGACCTCTGGGCCCTACTTGTATGGCATATCTGTCCGCGGTGGACCCCGAGCCTCTACCACCCCTCGCGGTGACTACCTATACCATGCGTTAGCCCCCTCCACTGAGTGGGCTACGCTGGCAAGTGGGGTCGGTTCGTCGAATGGTGCTCTTCCCGCCAGGAAGACCCCGGGACATGCCCCATCTGAGTCGTGTTGACCTTCTCCAGGAGAGGTTCGATCGGGGGCTGTCCCCATCGTCCCTCTAGGTCTACGCCGCCGCTATTTCTCCTTCCACCTCCGGGTTGAAGGGAAATCAGTGGGCAGCCACGCACTATGGTGAGATTTCTCAAGGGGGCTAGGCGCCTCCGGCCTCCTAGACCACCCTCCTTTCCTCTTGGGACCTCTCTGTCGCCCTTCGGGGCTGCGGAAGTCACCTTTGAGCCCTGGCATTTGGCAGAGCAGCGTGTCCTCTCACGGAAGACCGCACTCCTGCTTGCTTTGGCCTCAATTAAGAGGTTGGGAGATCTCCAGGCACCGTCCGCCGACGAATCCTGCCTGGAATTCGGCCCTGGTGATTCTCTGGTTACCATCAGACCCAGGCCCGGATTCATCCCCAAGGTCCCATCCGTCCCCTTCCGGGACCAGGTGGTGACCCTGCAAGCTCTGCCCCGGGAGGAGGCAGAACCAGCCCAGGGTTCGTTATGTCCTGTGCGAGCTCTCCGGATCTACTTTGACAGAACCCGGGAGCTTCGTCGCTCCCAGCAGCTCTTCATATGTTTCGGAGGCCAGCGTAAGGGTTCCGCTGTCTCCAAGCAAAGGCTTGCCCACTGGCCAGTGCGGCTATCCACCTAGCTTATGAGGCGTGTGAGGTTCCCTGCCCTCTCCATCTGAGGGCCCACTCCACTCGCGGCATCGCTGCCTCGTGGGCGTTGGCTAGAAGGGCCTCACTCGCCCACATTTGTAGAGCTGCGGGCTGGTCTACACCTAACACGTTCATCAGGTTGTACAACCTTGATGTAGGCTCTGTCCCCTCTGCGGTCCTGAGTGGTGGCAGTCACCCTTAGGGGACGGAGCAGGTGTAAGCTTGCAGTACTCTCCTCGTCATCGGGAGAAGTACACCTTCTAAGAGCTCCCCCTTTGGGTGGCTCTCCCATCCTCCCCCCTTCGGCATCTGACTGAGCGGAGCAGTCAGCGCTGCCAGGTTCCGTGTGGTGGCTTTGCTCCGGCCTGGTCTCCGCAGAACTAGGGTACAGATCTGGGAGTCCCTCTCTTGGCGCTCCCTTTCTATGTTCTCTATACAGAACCCGTTCCGTTACTCCCCTTGCTTTTGGCACGTAACGATGACTTCCGTCTCAGCCTCCTCTCTCTTGCAGAACGATGACCCGCTGGTAGCCCTTCGGGCCTCGACGCGATCTCCGCCACTCCTCCCTGCGGGTCGAGGGGTGCCTCCTTCTGGTCGCCAGCATCAACCAAGTACAGCAGATGCTCTCAGTGTTGGACGACTTCCCCGTCAATGAGTATTCCGGGCAGGGGCAGAAGGAGTTCCCATTCAGGTATTAACGGCCTCTTACTAACCCCTCTCTTGGGTTTAGTGCCGACCTGTCTGGATGGACTTCGGGCATGGCCCTTTACAGAGGCTCCCATTCAGTCGGTCTAATCCCGACTAACGCCTCCGGGACCGACTGAAAGGTAACGTCTAGGTTACTTGCGTAACCCCACGTTCCCTGAATAGGGAACGGAGACGCTACCCTTCGCCATGCCCTGGAAGTCATGGATCTGAGGTAAGCTGGGAGGTAAGTAGGTCCAGCTCCTCGGAAAATTCCATACTGAGGCTTAGGCACGCCCGGCTTTATACCCGGCTGATTGCTAATCAATCACCTACGCCTGCAAATTAATTTGCCCGTTAATATGTTCGTCAGTCGCTCTCACGGTGATTCGCTCCCATTCAGTCGGTCTAATCCCGACTAACGTCTCCGTTCCCTATTCAGGGAACGTGGGGTTACGCAAGTAACCTAGACGTTTGTAGACCTACCAATTTGCATATCAATTTTTAAATGCCTGTAAAATCATAAGCACATAAGAAAGAGAAATAATTATTTCTCTTATATAAACAGAATGAGGTAGACTTACATATGGAACATGCCTAGTAGAGCCATTTTTTCCACGAGTGGGTGTGTAGAAAACCAGTAAAAGTCACAAAAAATCCTTCAAAAGCTTACACACTAAAAACATTATAACATAAACAGCTCTTCCGATGAAGGATATTTCCTCATCACATTGTAAAAGTGATAAATGTTTAGAAAACTTTTAGACTTCAATTGATATCTAAATCTCTCCTAAACATCCCATAACATCCCTGTGTCACACCTGTTTGCCCTCGGATCATTTTCACCTCTCAGCTGCCCCTCGTTTGTTCCTTATTAGCAGTACTATTTATTTCCTCCTTCTTTACAATTTCCTTACTGGCGTATTAGTTTTCACTACAGCTTGTACTCGAAACACTTAGTTCAGTTTGCTCTTCTCTTGTGTTGTAGTTTATGTTGGACAATTCTTCCTGACACCCAGAAGACGGTGCTTTTGTTGTACTTCAGTTAAAACATTTTATTACTCACTGCAATTGGGTCCTTTTCAGTCGCTTTCTTGACACCCTGTTGCCATCTGTGAGGGCCATCAGGCCCAAAAAGCCACACGGGGGGGGATGAAAGTGTGTGGAAAGTGAGCTCCCTTCATGTGTGAAGCGCCTCTTTGTTATTGAGCATGAACACAGTAATACTTTGGGATACCACTGATGCCTAGACTTAAAAGAAGCATGCTAAGCCTTGCTACTAACTCTTCAATCAACACAATTATCCAAGTTACAATGTGATTTTTATTATTACGATGCACGTCAGGTGAAGTGGATTTAGAGCCAGAGCACAAACCCAGAGATGCCCGCTCTCGATTGCATTTTATTCTCTACAGAGAGACCACTCCAGCAAAGCAAGTCATTAGTGTTTGATTAGACTCATTAGAGCACAGTCTGATTGGTTAAAACATCACTGTAGTGTCCTGTGGTTTCAGTGTTTCCTCTCACACGCATCCACTTCACTGAGACGATTTTGCGGTCTGAAAGTGAATGTTTGAAAATAACCATCAATCAAAACATTGTTTACTCTATTATCCAGACCGCCTTTCATGTGCTTCATGAATCTTGACCCTTTCTCTCCATTTTATGCATTCATGTGGGTAGTGCCTTTTTGGAGGAAGGCAAAAGGCAAATGATGAAGTCGAGATTTTAAAATATCATAAATAGCATAATTTAAGGATTTTGAACCTTTCCTTAACCTCCATTGTGCTTTGTTTCGTGCTAGAATTTTGAAAAACACAAGCCATATCACAGGGTTATCCCTATCTTTTCACAAGTAGATTTGGAGTCTGCAAAATCAAAGATGATTGCACCTTTTGTCATATTTTAGCCTGCATTACCTTGCATAATATGCATTGTAACTCTTGTATTGTTTGTATAAATTGCAAAATATCAAACCTGATAACCTTTTAGATGCCTACACTTTATTTTAAATCAATTATGACTGCCGTTTTGAGCACATGTACCTGACCATGTTTTTCCATGTCCCAAATGTCTATATATAGGTCAGTAAAAGTTATTAAAATCACAAAAAGATGGGAGCATGTGTTTTCTAGGGTCCCTAGGAAACATTTTTTGGATATATATTAACATGTATACATTCTGCACAACTGTTATTGATATTTAGAATCGCACAAACCTTCGGATGGCTTCTCATCTGAGAGGTGTCAAGATTAAATTACAAATAACCTCCGCTACGAGTTCTCACACTCACATGCTGAACAGCCTGTCTCAGCTGCATTCACATTTGAATACAGGTGACGACACTCATTTATGAATAAATAAGCTGTAGTTTGATTACATTCACCTATGTTTCATTTGTTAAGTTTAATGTTATAATATAAAATTAAGTTCCTTTTCGGTTGTGGTTGAAATTAAAATTTTGTTCAAAATAAAATCTTGTACAAATTCTGTGCAAAGTTACTTTTGAGAAATGCATGCTTGGAGCCAATCACTTAAAGTGCAATCAAATCACAATAATGGCCATCTGCGTAAATAAAAAAGGAAATCAGTTTGACATCCATATCGTCCTATTCTCTGATATGAGGCCAGCTATTTATTGTTGCATCAGGTCACGTTCATGGAGCTGGCAATGCCACAATTTCAGCAGGTGAAGACGGTTAAATCACAGCCGGTCTCAAACTGGCAGGCAGGGCCAGACATGCTGAGTACAGGAAGGACAACAGCAGAAGTGTTTAGCATCTCAGGAGGAGCCCTAAAAGCTTCCTACTTAATAGATTACACAAGCTGATGTACATCAGGTTGGTTTCACTTTTTATTTAATAAAAACTGATGGACACAACCTAATAATATAGCCTTAAAAGTAGAGGTTTTGTAATAAATGTAAGTTATTCAGTTTATCTTTTCTTCCTTTACATGTAGTAAAATGAACATTGTTGCAATATAAACAGATAAGATTATCTAGTTAGTGTTATATATTTAAATAATGATTTGTATATAATGTTTAGTCATACGCATTAAGCGCACACACGCGCGCACACACACACTTCTATATTACCTTGAGTCCTATTTTCCACAAGAGAACAACATGGTTCTAGATCATAGAAAAGTTGAGCTCTACTCTCAGACAGGAAATTAAACCATAGATTGTAAATTAATATGGACGATACGACACTGCCCACTGCCCATGGGCGCGGTCATTGAGGGGTGCACACGCTACTGATAAAGATGGAATTTTGAGTTTCAGGGCTTTTCCTCGAGTCCGGCTCGTACACGCCCCTTTAACATGCAGCCTGTTATATACAACTTATATTGCAGTTATAAACAAGGATTTGAAAACTACTTTTCTGAATTTTATCGTTGGCAGCAAAAACATGTTCTGTGTAGCTGTCAACCAAATAACCCCATCTAGCTTTTTGGGAATATAAAGGAGCCATTGTAAGCCACTTGAAAATTAACTTTAAATAAAAAAAAAAAAAACTTTGTTCACTGTATAGATTACTATCGACCATTTCTTTAAATAACGCAATTTTTGAGGAAATCATTTTTAAGTTCAGCTAAATTCAATAGACTTGCATTGGGAGGAAATCATTTTTGACAAATTGTGTGACTATCCTAGGAAAAAGTCTAGGATAAGTTCACGAAAGTAGATTTCAGACCTAAATCATAATGGTGGATTGGATATTCAGTCGATTGTGGCAAAATTGGAATCAATATCCTCAACATAATCCAGGGAAATGCCCAGAGTTGGTTTTTGACAAATTAAGCTTACAAAATGTTGTTGAATACCTTCAAGGCATGTTGCCAAATATGCAAGCCAAGTTTTGTAAAAAAAAATTTGCAAAGTAATGTAATTTTTATCTATCTACCAAGTTTGGTCAAGATACATTAAAGCGTATATCACCTTATTATGGAATTATTTTGTGCCAATAAGATAAGTGTAATTTCAGCTACATTGAACAAAAATAAATTAATTAAAAAGAAAAAAAAATCAGCCTGAAAACAAAAATAATTAACATAAAAAGCGGCATTGATTTTAAATGCATTCCATTCTCAGCTTCAGTTTCGCATCTCAAAGTTTTGATTACGCTCTCAGCATTTTCACCCTTGCTTTCTGTCATTTCCAGTGGGGGCGGGGATAACAGTGGTTCGCACTCATTTAATAGTACGATAGGTTACCATACTGATAGGTTTTCCTTATATCGAAACCAGTTGGTTTTAGGAGTGATTAATAACAAATATAGTGAGAAGTGGCCCTGGTTAGGGGTAAGAAGCAGGAAAAGTTTGTGAATGGTGGTAGTATGGGAAGATTAAGAGTTATTGAGTTCCAGGCCATCTTTTCTTCTGCTTACACTCGAACTCTCTCTGGACTGTTGCTCTACTCATTGCACATGCAGGTGTAGCTTATCTCGCAGAGCTCATCAAATTAAGAGAAGCCTTTAGTTGTCCATGTCATATCTTTATAATGCATACTTTATGAGGTTTCTAATTTTAGAGGGGAAATCAACGAGAAAGTTTCGGATATTCTTTTTACATTGTATATGTTATTGTAATACAACTACCTGCATAATTTTAGGGACGTCATCAGTTACAGATCAAGTACATTCGATCATTAAACAAGCATTTTACTATGCTACAGAAGATAACGGAAGCATGAAAAATTATAGTCACATTCTGAATATCTGAAGGAATATTTTAAATTAGGTTATAAGGATAAATGATGTACAGTGGTACTCTGAGATAGAAAATAAATCCGTTTCAGGGTGGCTTTCGTATCTCGAACATTTGGTATCTCGAAGCAAAGTTTACACGTAAAACGCCTAATCCGTGCAACGGCTCTCAGAAACAACAGTGTAAGTTGATAAAAAAAATGGAAAACCAGAGAAAAATCCAGTAATGTTCCTTCAATCCTTAAATCTACACATTGTTGATGTAATAAATGACAATAAAACACAAGCAAAATACATAATACGTACACAAAATGTGAAACCTTACCTTGCGAGTGAAGCGATGTGTCAGAGGAGGTGGAACGGATGCAGAAAACATTACAGCACCACGTATGAAAGTTAATTTTCTTGAGCTATCTCACAAATTACAAACACCAACACGGTTTCAAGCACAAGCACAGACACAGACAGTACCGAGCGTACTGGAGAGAGCGCTTCTGAGAATGCATCACAGGGTTTCTCTAACTTGCGCTACAGAAAAGCAATTTCCACATTATAAACGTTATTTCTTTTATGGCACCTTGACTTTAACATTTGTTATAGTACATTGTTGGTAATCTATACATAATGTTTTGCTCGATTTAAAATGGATTTAAAGTGTTTTAAAGCATATCTGCCCCTTTTTGTACTGTCTGCAATGGGAGAAAGGAGCGCCAGGACGGGGAAGCGCCGTCAGACTTAACAAGTGGATAATAGAGCAGAACTGTTTGTGGTTGTTCGTATATTGGAATTTTTTTCGTACCTTGGAGCAAAAAAGTTTTCCGCAAGACCTTTCATATCTCAAACATTTCGCATTTCGCATCTCAAGCATTCGTATCTCGATGTACCACTGTAAATATATAAATATATATATATATATAGATAGATAGATAAATTGAAAAGTTCAGCTGTCAGAAACTCTCCAGTAGCTGGTAAAAGTTATTTCTGATGTTTTATAGCTGTCTCACGAGTCCTGAACTGGTACCAGTTAGGACCCATAAGGTCATATTTTCAATGAAAGTGTAAGTTGGCATTATTGCCCATATATTGTTTCAAATGAAAGTTTGAATGGAAATGTGCAGTAAAACTTTTGTTTTTAAATTACCATTGATTCTGGGAGCTCAATGATGTCATTAGGCAGATAGGGAACAAGAGCTGGACAGTAATTTATTTTAAAAATAAATTTGACAAAATATTTAGAAATTGTTTATACAAGCTATGTACACAATGTACATTAAACTATTTTGCGGAATTAAAGTCTTATGTTCTACATTTAGTCAAATTTACAGAAGAGAATACGCTCATATAAATATAGAAATCAAATGTAAAAAGTTTATGCTGTCAAGACATTTTGAAAAAGCGACTAATAACTTTTTTGTGTGTGGTTTAAAAACATAATTAAATCCAAATAATTGTGTTCCAGAAATTTGTAACATATGCATATTTTCTGCAATTGACTAATGGATCTTTGATAATCAATACTTCACCTTCATTGAGTAATACACCAAAATCAATTCTCAGTCAGTATCTCTGATTTGCTTTGCCACAGCACCTCAGATGGCGGAGAGATGTAAAAACAACTCAACACAGTGAGAAAAAGACAAGAGAAGGATGAAAACAACAGCTTGATTTGTATTGTTGGGTGATGGACTATTGAGAATGCATTTAAAAAAGATGGAAACAGCGGTGGATTGTTTGAAATGTGAAAGCTGCATCAAAATAGTTCTAAAACAGAGAGATAATAAAACAAAAGACAAAAAGGAATGTTCAAAAGGCAGTCCACAAGCATGAGCCGGCTTGACTCCAGCTTTTTGATTGTGTTGCCATAGTGACCGTGAGCAAATCTCCCAAGCGTCGTCATCAGTATGACTCTTCCCGTGGAAACGGAGGGATAAAAATAGACAGAGGAGCAGACAACAAAGCCCTATTTAAGAGGGTAGGAGAAAAGCAAAGGCGAGTGGTTGAGGAAGTTGTCACCCATCTGACTGCTGCTGATGCCTGGTTTGAAAACATACAGCAACCACTGGGCCAGTTTTAAAATGGCGGCCGGGGTTTGATTGACAGGAGAGGCCGAGCAGCAGCTGAGGAAATCCCCATGTTAGCGCAGCCCATTTTAAAGTAGCAGTGCTAACATATCAGCCCTCTACATGGGAAGTTATTTTACAGACTTCTATCTGTTCAAATTGTACATGAATACTGACTACCAAGTTGTTTAAAAAATATTTTTCAGATTTTTTTTCTTTAGTTCAATCAATATATAACTAAAAGGGAACCCTTGACATTCATTGTTTATGACCATTTCCCGTATGTGCAACATCAATGTTTATAGATGCACTGGTGACCTTTGGGTCGGACTATTGTAAATCACTGCACACTGGTTGCCTGACAAAAAAAAAAAAAAAGAAATAATTAGTCCAGAAGGCTGTCATACATGTCATTAAACACTCTACCAGAACAGATTATATCACCTCTTGTTGCAGAAACCTCACTGGCTACCAATTAGTTATTACGTCTAAATTATTATTACATCCAGAATGTTTAAAAAGGCTTCTTTTGACCTACAGGCATTTTTGTTCATTGCTGTTCTCTAGCTTTTCTAGGTTGTTTCATCAGGCACTCTTTGTTCTTCCTTTGTGTGGTTGGCACCTCCTCGCTCACCCAAAACTGCAGTGGGGGTAGGACCTAGAGCTACATAACCCCTATACTTTGCAACATACTTGTAGACATGAGGTTGCTCTTGCTCATTAGTTGACTTTTTTAACCACAACCCGTGGAGGACCGTGGAAGTTGCGTTCATTCAATTTTTGATTCTGAATTTAAAATTGAAAATCAAATGTTGGCTACTTCATTCCTTTGGCTACTTCTTGACTTCGGACTTGACTTAAGTTCCAGGGCCCTCATTTCAGCAAGTAATGACAGCACATCAGGTGAGAGGCGGGGCCACACCCTGGATAGGTCGCCAGTCCATCGCAGGGCAGCATTCACACCTAAGGGGAATTTAGATTATTCAAATAACCTAACCGCATGTTAAAAGTGGGGGAAACCGGAGAACCCAGAGGAAACCCACCTAAGCACAGGAAGAACATGCAAACTCCTTCCAGGAAGGTCACCGGCAAGCCTCGAACTGACATCCTTCTAACTGGAAGGACACAGTGCTAACCAAAATTGATTTTATCTTCAACGCAATATACAACCACTTCTGGGTTTACATAGAGTGCTTCCGTAGAATGTGTACATCTCACCTTCTGCCCCTCGCATTTCACTTGTATTTAAATACACAAACAGAGCGACTCGACATCTTGCTCTCCGACACGGATTACGGATTGATGTCGTTATGTTGTGACTGGTATCTCGCCCCTGTGAAACATGCTGCACTGGTGTCTCGCCCTTGTGACACATGTCTAGGTTTCGCTACACTGACATTTCATTTATGTTTACGATGAAATCACCAATATTGTTATAGAGAAATCAAACATTTACATTCTTGTCAGGAGATGCAAGTGACAGAACTCAATCACAGAGCACAAGTTGTTTCAAAACACAAAAAGGTTTATTAAAGGCAAAAACAACACAAAACTCCCACGAGGGGAAAAACTTCATTAACATAAACTGACGCCACAGGAGTGACATAAAATAAGACTGAAGAGTAAGCATGAGGTACAAACACAAACTCAGGCCTTAAATAAGATGCAAATGAAGCTGCAAAGAACTTGAAGTCACCAACACTCAAACTGATTCAGATTCAGTATGATCCCGTCCTCCAGGAACCCCTGCTTGGGATCTAAATACCCACAGACACCTGATTTTAGGAACACCTGAGAGGACTAATGACTAATGAGGGACAGCTGAGGTAAAACTAAGGCAAAATATACAGAGAAAGCAAAAAACTAAGATATAATAAACAGAATAAACAATTCCATGGGTTTAAACATTAATACATGCCCTAAATTTACAGGAAATTATTAAATCAACTGTTTGACATAAAGTTGACCAAATTCATTGGTCTGCAGTGTCATCAAGGAAGCCTATAAGTGTAATGTAATTTAAAACAAAATAACAAGTAGTCCAAGATGTATATTTTAACATTATTAAAGTGCTGGTATTATTAATATTCTTATCAAAGTTATAGTGTTTTGATTTTCTTTGTTATCGACAGATTGATTTTAAATAGTGGTAAAAAATTAGTTTTAAATCGTAAATCGATTATTTTTTTTTATATCATACATATAGCCCAGGTCTAGTTTCTATAGAAGAAAACAACACATCAACTTCACTACTTTATTTGTGTTAGTGTGCATACTAAATTTTAATTAACGATTTTCTTTCTGTCTCGAAATCTCATTATTTCGAGTTTACGTCTCCCCCCAACCAACACTTATATTACATGGACTATAATAGGTGTTTCATTGCAGCCAATCCTGATTCACTGTTCATATGCTCATTTACATATTGTTCAATGAACACACAGGGTTGTGATTTGATGTAACATCTGTCTGTGCCTTGACACTATTTGGTGTTTCAGTAACGAGACTCGGGAGGAGGCTGTCAGTGAATTAGCCTCAGCTCCCCAGGCAGCCAATCATCTAAATGTTAGGCCACATATATAGCTCCTCAAACCTTAGAGCAGTCAGTGAAAAAAACTGTCCCACCTCCTCCCCTTTCACCAAATATTTCTTGCAATGACAGGCAAATTTGGTGTACAGTTGAACTTTAACAGTTGTTATCTGATTGGTTGTTTTAAACCTATTGGGTCTTCTGAGGACAGTGATGCTCCTAATGCTGTGGAAGAGCCCTCCTGAGGGAAAAGCCTGGCAGATGGGGCTAAATGGGTCATCTGGACCCCTTGTGTTTGTTCAAGCTGTCTTATGCCCACCTGAGTCTCCCAGAGTCACGCAGAAGATCCCAAAAATCACCTAAAATGTATTAAAAAAATAACAACGTATATATAAACTGTGTTATTAACTAAGAAGAAGTTAAAGGCTGGCGATTATGCGTATTGAGTATATATCAATAATATGTGCTGCAGCTCTGATCCTAACTAAAAACAACTGATCCAGCAAATTAAGTCTTATGTGTATATTTAAAACTATTCATTTCCATAAAAAAACATGGGGCAATGTCCATTTATTTCCATGATTAGCTTGAAAAATTGAAATTATATTATTTCACATACAAAGCAACAAAGTTCAACCTATTATTTGTTTCAAATCATTAAAATCATTATGGGTTAGAGATGAAAATGTGAATAAAATGTGAATATTATTTACTTCCCGTGTCCCAGTCTAATCACACCCAATCATGATGAAGACTCAAAGACCATCATTGACACCATCCATAAGGAGAAAGAATTGCAAAAGAAGCTGTTGCTCATAAATCACAGTATCACTTCATAAGCAATCGACTGAGGCTGGTGCATCAATAACCACCACATACAGTTGTCTGCAGGGCCACAGTTTTAAGCAACTCTTGAGCCAAGAACAACAGAGTCAGAAGCTGTTAAAAAAAGTACTGGTTTGTTGCCCAGTGCCCCCAAGTACTCTTCTCAGGTGAAAGCAAATTTTGTATTTCAGTTGGACATTAAGGTCTGGAAAAAGAGTAAGAGACACAAAAGTCACGAAGCTTGAAATCTGTGATGTTTCCACAGTCAGTGATGTCTTGGGGGGCGTGGGGGATTAGCTGTGTCATCTACTGGTGTGGGTCCATTGTTTTTATCAAGTCCACAGTCAATGCTTTATAGCACTTCACTCTTCCAGCTACCAAGCTACATTATGAAATAACTGTATTTGATTGGTCGGGAAAAATCTAGCTAAAGACCAATATCAAAGTAACTTCAAAGTGTCAACGGCTGAAGTAGTAAAAAATGCTCAAAAAGGCAGTGGGTTAATGCTGTAACTAGTGCAAAAGAGCTCACCACTGTACCGAAGACCCATCACAAAACATTAACACACTTAAGGTCAGCATGTGTTTAAGGTGCATTTATTGGTCACATGACGTATTATCTATCTTTAATCCTTGAAATATTACACTTAGTGCGAAGTGAACTAATATAACATGTAGATTTTAAAAGGCACAGTGTCAATCATCATTACTCTGTGATGATTAGCTCTATGATTAGCTCGCATATTATTATGCCCATCACTTGCCCATTGTTAATATAGGGATCATAATCATATGTCCATCGTTACTCTAGTAATAATAACCATATGCCCATCGTAGAGATAATAATCACATAATGATGGGCATGTAATTGTGATTATTAGCTTTATGATGTGTGTACTGTTATGATCACTAGACTAATGATGGGCATGTGATTGTGACGATTAGCTTTATGATGTGTGTACTGTTACGATCATGTGTGTACTGTTATGATCACTAGACTAATGATGGGCATGTGATTGTGACGATTAGCTTTATGATGTGTGTACTGTTACGATCACTAGAGTAATGATGGGCATGTGATTGTGATGATTAGCTTTATGATGTGTGTACTGTTATGATCACTAGAGTAATGATGGGCATGTGATTGTGATGATTAGCTTTATGATGTGTGTACTGTTATGATCACTAGAGTAATGATGGGCATGTGATTGTGATGATTAGTTTTATGATGTGTGTACTGTTATGATTACTAGAGTAATGATGGGCATGTGATTGTGATGATTAGTTTTATGATGTGTGTACTGTTATGATCACAAGAGTAATGATGGGCATGTGATTGTGATGATTAGTTTTATGATGTGTGTACTGTTATGATCACTAGAGTAATGATGGGCATGTGATTGTGATGATTAGTTTTATGATGTGTGTACTGTTACGATCACTAGAGTAATGATGGGCATGTGATTGTGATGATTAGTTTTATGATGTGTGTACTGTTACGATCACTAGAGTAATGATGGGCATGTGATTGTGATGATTAGCTTTATGATGTGTTATGATCACTAGAGTAATGATGGGCATGTGATTGTGATGATTAGATGGGCATGTGATAGTGATGACAACAATGAATGCCATAATGAAGGTCATGTGATAACTAATGTAATGGTGACCATGTGATTAAAATCATCACCATCCTCTTATGACCATCACTGCATTAAGGCATTAATGGTCATGTGATGAAAATGCTGATGATTAGGGCATTAGCAGGTATGGTGTAATGATAAGGGCAATATTGGTCATGTGATAACATGAATTGAGCCAATGATTGATATCCGATAATTATGATTCAGGCAATTCTGATCATGTGGGAACTGTGTTGATGGTAGAATAAAGATGATAATGGTAATAAAATAAAGATAATGACTGAGAAAAAGATGAAATTGCAGCTGTGCATCTTTCCCTGCTTTGTCTCACAACATCCTTTTCTCTCCCGCTCTGTCTTCTCTTGCAGAGCTGATCAGTGCCACCTGCTGGAAAGAGTCCTACCTGACAGCATGGTTTGTGATGTTTTGTGTTCATTCGTTCATTTTCTTATATTCTTATTTCTTATTATCACATTTGAATTTTGTTGATATATTGTATCTGTGTTTTATTGTGCTGTTTATATATAAGTAATAAAACACAGATACGTTATATCAACAAAATTGAAATGTGATATATTGTTCAGATTCATGTGATCTTGTGTAAGAGTCTGAATTGAGGTTAAAATTAAAGTCACATGAGGGAGGCCCATGGGTTTATCAGTGCCACATCACTGAGCAGTTCTCTCATGCCTCCACTAAAGGACATATCTTTAAAATTAGGAATTAATCTTGTGTGTAACAGTTTAATTAAAGAACACTTTAATATCATCACTGTAAAAAAAGCACAATCCAGCTGAGTATAATTTATGGGTTCAATATTGTAGATATACAAATGAATGTATTATATGACACAACACTGCCAAACAAATACATTCCCTTGAGAAAAAAAAAAAAAAACAACGTGCTCCACTCCCCCGTGTATCAGGTATTGCATTGAGGGCCAGTCGAGGGAGTACAAGGTAGAGGTGATTTGGTTGAATTAATTGGTCAAGAGCTGAGCTGCAGCATTGTGGACATGTTGGGAGTGGAACAGAGAAGCTTGGTTAACTTACCTTTCTTTAATTATATTTATTTGAATCAAAATTATATATATATATTTTTTGAGAAAAAATAGATATTTAATAAATGAAATTGAAGTATATTTTGTCAGTACTTACCCTTAAGTAAAGTGAAAGGGTTTTGATCAAACAAGGTGTATTCTTTTATAATTTATAATAATAATAACTTTTTTTAAGATTTTTACTTCTATTTTCTTTTACATTTTTTTACTATCCATTATACAGCACTTTGTTTCTCTGATAAAAGTGCTTAATAAATAAACTAGAATTATTAATTCTTAATCATGAATTAGAATTTAGGGTTAGGTTATATATACTTTAATTGACTATTTATTTCATTATTCACTAAATAAAACCTTTTAATGGCTTTTGAATATCATTAACAGATTTAGTTTTGTTTCTGCAGTACCATCGGTCTCCTCCAGAGAGTCTCAAACATCCGTCGTGTGTAAGACAAGCTATCCATCACTCTGCTTGTGCGCCTGTACTCCCTTCACTCACATCTAAACTTGCTCTTAAAGGGATGCTCGGCCAAAGATGAGACATCCCTATGCTGCAAGAGCTTCGTGAACAAAAGCTTTTCATGATGTAGAAATATGATCAACAATAAGCATAACATGAAGGTGTGAATCTTGCAGTGCCTTCCTTCTGGAAATTGTGGCATCCTTAGGTATTCCTCCAGTCAGCTCTGCCAGGCTCTGGGGTCTTGCCCAAGGTGGGGGCACTCCTGGATGCTGGGATTTCCGGGACCTATTGGCCAGCATGGGACTTGTAGTCTCGAAGGGCGGGAGCATCAGCTTGATACATTGATTAGTTTAACATGGGTTGATGTGATTCTGTAAGGTATTTACTTAAGGTCTGTAACAATTTAAGTGTATATTTATCAATATTTCTAGGAAAAAACAATTACTGCCTCCTAAAAACTCCTCCCCCACCCCTCTCTACTGAAGTTGTAGCTGCTTTTATTGCATACTTGTATTTGTATTTTTGTCTGACCGGTTCAACTGCTTTCTATATAAAGTTATCTTGCCTTGGCTTGCAAGTTTTGGACAAAAATGGACCAAAAAATTAAGTAAATCGAAAAGTTATTTGAAAATATCATCGGAATTACCCGTTTCATTCATTAATAGCTGATGCCACTATAACAAAGTTTGCTAGTGCACATGTTTGTTGACGAGACATCTCTCACTCCTGAGGGGCTGTCTTTCACGCCGCCAGATCAGAATGTTTCTGCTTCACCACACACGCACACACGCACACACACACGCACACTTTCCAGTCCCATCCAAACTGTGCACAGCTGTGACTCCATTTTTCAATCTTTTTCCTCACAAGCTGTAAATATAGAGCTTCGCTGATTCCTGTGAGAACTGAATATCCCTGATTACGGATACGTTTTTTTGTGAAGGTCAAAATAAATGAGGGAATGCCTTCTGAAAATAGAATAGCACTGTTCTAACCTCCATCTATTTCACCAATTCATGTGCATCTTTAGTTTAGCCCATAATAACATTTTTGACATGTGTTCAATGCTGTTTGACATTCTTTACATTGTTACTTTTTAAATTTAAGAGAAAATATTTAAAGCTTCTACTGGATCACATGGTCTGATATATATAAAATATATAACCTGAATTCCATTAAGTTCATGTAAAGGGGTCTAACTATAAGGAAAATGTGATTATTATTTGTCAAAAAGTCTCTCTTTTTGATTAACCCTTGTATTGTGTTAGAAGATTTTTACACCTGTGGTGTTAACGGGTCCATTTGGACCCATAATTTTAAAATTCTAATTTTGTTTTTCAGCTAATTGCTGGCTTAGTATGTATTCACATAAATGGCACCAGTGTGTGAATTATTTTTAGTTGGCTACACAGACACAGTAATTTAAAATATACCACTTGTTTCTGATTGCAAAAACTGTTTAAATTCAATAAATATATATATCTTTTTCATATAGAATGAGTATAAATAAACTGTAGATGTGTTATAAACTAAAATTAGAGTAAACCTATCAAAATGTTTCAAATCAAATTATGAGCCGGTTTCATTGTGGTTTACCAATTTCTTTTATTAAAGTTACACATTTGTATGTGGCTAGCTCCGTTTTTCCCTGTGTTTGACATTTCTTTATGGATAGTGCATCACTTCCGGGGGAGGGACATCAGGCCTTTCATCTCCAGCCTTGAATTAACCATTTGACTCGTGTGACTGTCAATGGAGTGAATGAAACCAGTTTTTGGTCAGGGATGTCCATGTTTTGATTTTTGATTCAATCTACTCTACTAATCACTATAAAAGTCACTAAAAGGCTCATCATGTAATGACCCCTTTAACGAATCAAGATTGCTGTCAACATACACAAAATAAATGATTTTACCAAATCTGCGGATACTTAATCAACTGACAAAATTATTTCTTGCTCTCTTTTCTTTATTCATCAGGAGCACCCAAGCTCCACAAGTGACAAAAATATTTATTCAAACGTTATACAAATGAGAAGCGATTGTCACAAGCGACAAACAGAAATGTGATTGAGGAATCCAATTTTCATTTGATTTGTCAACACGGTTAGCAATTTGCACGGCAGCTGTCGAAACATGATGGCGTCAGAGAGGTTTGAGCCGTTTGATTGCTGCTTGCAGCTTTACTTTCACTGAACTGCATTCAATAATGTAGATTTATTTTCCCTCTACATTTTTAGAGCGGGAAAAGAGTGGATTTGTTTGTTCAAGCAGTCATGGTTAAGCGATCTCACTGTGGCACGCCCACTTCTTGTGTTTTAGTGTGCACAATGTGTCAGGGCACAAAGTGATTGATGGTAGAAGGTTAGCAGAGTGTATGGAAGTGTATGGAATGGGTTGGAATGAAAATGAGTTTGTCTTCACCTGCCTTCACCCTCATTACGTATGACTCGCCCTATGTATTTAGCCTAAAATCTCATGTCTTCCAACTTTCTTTCAACATGTTCTCACCCATCCTCCTAATGTATCCTTTGTTTTAATTCCCCTATGAGCATTACTATCTGTTGTGTCAATAAATCATTCATTCATTCATTCATTTTCATTCCCGCTTATTCCCTTTCGGGGTCACGGGGGTCTGCCGGTGCCTATCTCCGGCACACATTGGGCGAGAGGCAGGGGTACACCCTGGACAGTTCGCCAGTCCATCACAGGGCAACATTCACACACATTCACACCCTAAGGGGAATTTAGCTTATTCAATTAACCTATCCGCATGTTTTTGGGGATTGTGGGGGAAACCGGAGCACCCGGAGGAAACCCACGCAAGCACAGGGAGAACATGCAAACTCCTTCCAGGAAGGTCACCGGCGAGCCTCGAACCGACAACCTTCTACCTGGAAGGCCACAGTGCTACCCACTGCGCCACTGTGCTGCCCTTGTCAATAAATCCTCCTTCATTTTCCACATCTCCTCATCAATCTGTCTCATGGCCTGTCATCCATAGTCACATGTGACAGGAATACACTGAAAAACAACCCTTCAGTATCTGTGAATTTACCCAATAAGTCAGATCTTTGGAAGAGTTCACCATCATTTTCTCGGGAGCACTGGCTGAGTCACGGCCACTTGATGCATTGTCTTTACTTCAGAGGGCTTTCCATCAGGGGAACTGGGAGTAAGCGAAAAAAGGCACAGATATTATTACATGTCCCTGAGAAGAAAAAGAAGTGAACAAGGAAGTTCCCTAGAATGGGAATGCAGTGCTAATCTCCAGAACCTCACAGAAAGATGCTTTCCTCTACCTTTTCGAACTCTATTACTGAGTCCTTAGCCAATTTGCCAACAACTTCTGCACAGCCTGCTGAGTGGCTAAACTATCTTTCAGGCCATTCCAGTAAAATGGTCTCAAACATTCCTTTATATTGAGGAAAGGCGTTGACCTCCAGTCAAGGCTACTAACAAGTTATAAACAGAAGTGAAATTTTGAACTAGCGATGGCACTAGAGAGGAAGACCTATTTGTATCACTGCTATATTTCATAAGCAGTTAATTGGGCTGCCATTGACTTCAATCATCAAGTTTTGTTCTGTGGCTCTCAGCGGAGGTACTTGCATCTTCCTCCTCTTATCTCTGCTCCTGCTGGCACCCTGTGTTAAGTCAGTCTGTCTATGAGAGACTTTTGCTGCCCTGCTCTCCGAATAAAAGGAACTATGGATCTGATCAGGTGGTCTCTAAATGCAATTGACACATTTTCTCGACAAGAAGCATGGGTTCAGCGGAGACCATCTTATTGCAGGAACTTTTGGTGCCGGCTACACAATGGACGCCTGGGTGAAGTGGCGCAACCTGGCTTCTCTGTCTCTGGAGGATGGCGAGGACATTTACCTATTTGAAGCAGTGGTAACTGGGATTCTAGTGATCGAAAGATGTGGAATTCGTGGCTATTGCCACAATTATCCCCACAATGCCCAAAACCCTACTAAGTTGACCGGCTGGCTGGAATGAAATGATGACTGGACTGAAATCTGTTGGGACTCTTCTGTGGTCTGTGACCACAAACTGGATATCATCAAATGGAGACCAGTGAGGGACCATAAAAATCTGAGCAAATTTACAGATTTCCAAAATGTACTTTCTCCCATTTGACTTTCCCTGATCTGCTCCAGATGGCCTTGAAGGCCTTCACAGAGTAAAACACTCCCCAGAAAGAGCAAGATAATGAGACGCTCTACATTCCTTCTTATAAGAGGACAATATACCTCTTCATACTTCTCCCAACCACTGTAATCTGAATGGGCCATGAGCACGTGCTTTTACATCTTTGAAAAATTATGGCTTCTGATGAAAGCGGTACCACCAACTTCCACTGACCTTGAGAAAAATGTTAATGAAAACAATTGTTTCCACAATCGACACAAAGCAAGTTATTTTACAAAAACCTTGCCAGTTTTTGGCCAGCTTTGTTTGTGTCATACTTTAACAAACTCCTCCTTGAGGTTCCATCCGTTCACCACCAAACTCAGTCTTATCTTAAGGCATATGGGACAGTAAATTGCAAAGCTTTTTTGACTTTGTTAAACTATGTGCACATGGCAGCCGTGATATTGTCCAATACAATAACAAACAATATCTTCCACTCATAGCACCAACTGGTGGCACCTTAACACTTTATTTTGTGTTTTCATTATTTAGGTTGCCCATTTGAACAGATTTCGCTTGACTGATTTTGGCTATTGAGGGGCGCCTGAGGTGATCAAGCACTTTTGATCACTGCTTGCAGCTTATATATAATTCCTCTCCAATGTCAGAAACCATTTGAGTGGTGGATAGTGTTAGTCCACACAGACCTCTATGTGCCATTAAGTATGTGGGACAAGATGTTGGGTTCTTTCTAATGGATGATGTAGCTATGCTTTATGTTGTCTGGGTTTTTTTTTCTATCGTGGTGAAGATGCTATGAACAGACAAACTCTTTCATTGGAAACAATCTACTCAAGCACCTCTGGTGCATTGTGTTTTGTTCCATTCACCAGTGCATCTCACACCACAGACTCTCCAGAAGTTGACTGATGCCCTGATTCAACTCTGGGAGGAGAATCCTCAAGAGAGCGCCTATCATCTCATCGGAAACATGCCCAGACGTTGTAGGCAGTGCATACAGGCAGGTGGAGTTCCCACACACTACTGAGCCTCATTTTAAAGCCTTGAGCAATTTACACAGAAGCTGGATGAGCCAGTGATCTAATTTTGCCACTGAGAATGATTCTGTATCTAGTACTCCATGGCGCATGTATTTCTCAAGGCATTTTTCTGTTATGAATTGATTAATTATTGTTTGTTGTCAGTATTATTCAGTGCAACCAAAAAATTTATTCAGTAAAGCAAAATGATAAGCTTCCCTTAAGACTTTTTCAGATAGGACTAGGTTTCCAAACAGCTTTTGAGTTAGAAATCTTCTAAGACAATATCTGTCATGTTAGGACTAACTTACAGAGATACAAGTGTCTGAGTTTAGCTTGCAATCTCTTGATTGGTGTTCAAGCTCACATGATCAGATTGCGTGGACTGTATTCGGTCACATACATGTTTTACAATATTTTCTATTAATAAAAAGTTTCTTTTTTAATCTTCGAAAGTTTTCATCCCATCCATGTTTTAGACAACGAGGATGATAATGAAATTTTTTTGTCAACAAACTTTTTTCTTGAGACGTTGTCAAGATAAATATGTCTCTGTAATGATGAAAAATTGATGAAATGCGCAAAAGTTTTCATTAACGAAAACGAGAAAACACATTTAAAATCCATGACATTTATGCTTTTCATGATACTTGGCTGTAATTCGACATTCAAAATACAAAGTATCCACCGGCACTTGTTTTCCTTGTCTGGTTGCACACACCACCGAACACACATTGAAAATCTGTGGTCAAAGATTACCAAACTCCCCAGGTCACATGTATGACAATTTTCCCTGTTTAGGGGGATAATGGGGGCAGTGTCAACAAAAGAGCTCTGTAGTGGGTGATGAAATGATGAAATTATATCGGCTGCTAACAAAGCCAAGGAACTGTGGTAATAACAAGCGCAGCTAATAGACCATTACCTGCAATGGACATTTGCTAATAAAGTCAGCAGCCTATTTTGGCCAAGAGCTACGTGCAAAACTTCAAGCTAGATATTAATTAATATTGTATACAATGTAAACAAAAAGCTATTTAAACTTACCATTGAAAGAACATAGAGTGGTGCGCTTCAGGTGCCTCTTCAGATTGGTGCTGTTTTTTTTTCACATAGTTTTTGGCCACAGTTTTTACAATTTTCTGGGAAATTATTATTGATTTTGTTTTTTAAAACTTCAATTCCTATATTTTCCTCATGTTTTTAATATGTGAGTACATGTTCTTCTTCCATTGCTCTTATTTGACATACATGTGTTCATTGTGCTTTTGGTAATTGTAACAAATTAAGCTACAATTGCCAAATTTATAATGTTTTTGTTCTTGGCTTTTATAAAGTAAGGAAGATCAATTCCAGTGTGTTAACACTTTATTTTGGATAATCTTTAGTAGATAATATATATGTATCATTTGATAAAAAGCCTAGCGACAATGTCACAATGTGAAATTGAGCATTAATTCATGAAATACACCCTTTGTACTATTTAAAAAGTTAAATTATAATTATTTTTTTAAATTATTAACTAAGACTAGACTAAAACCTTTTATTTTTTTGGAGACTAAAACTATTTTGATTTCCGTGAACTAAAACATGACTAAAACTATTACAATTTTTAAATGTGACCAAAACAAAAAGAATTCTTGACAAAAAGACTAAAAGTAGATGGCTTCGCAAAAATAACATTGATTCAGACGGGATTCGATTTCTCAGACGAGCGCAGAGTTTGCTGAAAAACAGATTTTTGCCCTGGAATTTTTACAGAGGTCTTGCGAGAAAAAAAAAAACAAAACAAAATGAAACAGATTTGGACTGGATTAAAAACACAAAGTACATCTTAGAAAAAGAAAGTTCTCTAACGACCCCCTGTGAAACTAGTTCAATCCGAATAGGACTTTAATTCTATTTTTCTATTCACACAATCTTCCAGGAGACAACTGAATAAATTTGAACAACTCACATAATATTGACATGTTTTACTTGAGTTCAGACTAGCTCACACATTGTTAAGGAAATCAAATATGGTGAAACGGTGCTTGAGTGGCTCGGGGAGCATTAAACCAAGCTTAAAGGTTTTATGAAGAGGGTGAAAGCTGAGGCTAATGTGACTAGCTGCTCCTGGTTGGTCGAGTGAAGAAAAGGCTAATGGATATAACAAGAGCAGGCCTGTGGGGACACCAGGATCAGTCGAATCTCGGAGAGCCAAAAAGGCTGAGCTGGATGAAAAAGAGAGAGATGAGACCCATTAAGAACAGAGCCATGCAAGCGAGACCTGGGGTAAAGGAAGCCTGAGGCCCCAGAGATCTAGGCAAATCCCCCAGGATGCATTTATTCAACAAACCACCACCAGAGACAGCACTGCGCAGATCTGTGAATGAGAAAGAGACAGACCGAGGCAAAAGTGCTCAGATCTCAGCGAGACAGACAGAGAAAGAGAGAGAGAGAGAGAGAAAGATAGAGAGAGAGAACCACTGCTCAGATCAGAGAAAGATACAAAATGATTATTAAAAGTTTTGTCATTACGAAGCAGCTTGGGGGAAAAGTACTGCTTGGGAGGTATTTGTGCATTGTGCTAAAATAATAATCTTTAGATCTCTTCTTTCCTTTAACCCTCATCATGTGATTTGAACGAACATTGAAAAAAAAACGAAAGAAAGTTAAAGTAGATGTTTGCAGGTTTGTTTTGGGTTCATTATAAGGCAAAAGTTTGTCAAAATAGTAAGAAACAACTAAGCAACTATTTTTAACCTGGTCTTCTTTTGCTCATTTGACAATATTCACTGAATACTTCTGGCAGATGCGCCATAAATTTCCTCTCTAAACTGCTTTTTGATTGGTCAGAGTTGCTGCTCCTTTGCCTCATATGTAGTGAAAATGGAAAGCATCTACCTGAGCTTATAGTGACACAGCAGTTTCTAATGGGAACTTGCTACAAATCTCCACAAAGCTCTGATGGGAAAGTTTAATTTTTCAATAGAATTTTATCTTCATTCATATGAGACATATTTGGGGGGATTCCTTTTCCAATGGAATTCTTGAAGCCCTTTTATTGGAAATGTAGGGTTTGTTTTGACCAGAAGTTTCTGTTGTTTTGGGGTGATCTGGTATAACTTTCTTCCATCTTGTGCATCATCTAAGCATCCTCTGAGTTCTGGCTGCTGTTTATTAATCTAACAAACATATAAAAATATATTGAATCATTTATTTGTATGGTGGCGCAGTGGGTAGCACTGTGGCCTTCCAGTTGGAAGACTGTTGGTTTGAGGCTCGCCGGTGACCTTCCTGGAAGGAGTTTGCATGTTCTTCCTGTGCTTGCGTGGGTTTCCTCCGGGTACTCCGGTTTCCCCCACAATCCCAAAAACATGTGGTTAGGTTAATTGATTAATCTAAATTCCCCTTAGTGTGAATGTGTGAGTGAATGTTTCCCTGTGATGGACTGGCAACCTGCCCAGGGTGTAACCCCGCCTCTCGCCCAATGTGTGCTGGAGATAGGCACCAGCAGACCCCCCGTGCACCCCGAAAGGGAATAAGCGGGTTTGAAAATGAATGAATGAATGAATTTATTTTTATCCCTTTTCGCTAAAAAGATTAAATATAGAAAGCAAGAGTGGTGCTGCTCTAAAAAAGGTTTTATCACAAGATTATCACAATATTAAATAAGTCATTAAATTAAATGATATTTTGCTGTAAAATAATTTAAGGCTACAAAAATAATTCAATTTGTCCAGACAACCCTTTCATTCTGTTTATACTATATTATCTGTTCATACTACTATATCATATGTTTATACCATAGTTTATATAAATCACACTGCTGTTGTTGCCCAAATGAGGATGGGTTTCCCTTTTGAGTCCGGTTCCTCTCAAGGTTTCTTCCAAAAAGGGAGTTTTTCCTAGTGATGGGAAGTTCGGATCATTTTACGGATTCGGTTCTTTGAGTCTCGTTCAGTAACGGATCTTTTTTCGAGTCATTTTGTTCATTTTACTAAAATATCAATAAATGTTGTGTGTACTTCCACATCTACTTTTAAGGTTGTATTTAAAATAATAAACAATCCAAGAGTGTGTATAAAGTATTTATAATATCTGAAACAAACAATACACTGACGATCTTTACACTGATTGACTTATTATATATCAACTTAATAAATTCAAGAATCAAATGCATAAAAGATATTTAGTTATTACATATCATTGGCAAGTTACTTTTCAATTACATGACAACTTGAAGGGAATTTATTATAAACTAAAAATAAAGTGACTGAAAAATGCTTCATTAATCTTAGGCTATGTAAGGTGTTGTATAATGAAGATTAAAATACACTTAAAACACAACAAACACAAAATCCTTGTCTCTGAAAATGATTTTATGAACAAATTAAGTCTTTATTAACACATTATGTGTTGAGCATCAAAAACTGTTTATAGCAGTAGTAGTAATAAATATAAAAATAATAGTAATCGTTCACTAATCATGAACTAATATTTGCATACTGACTTTGCCTAACGTTGTGGCGCGGTCACGTGACAAAAGAACGAAATGACCCGGAGACTCGCAAAAAGACCTAATCATTCGGAGGACTCGCAAAAAGACCTAATCTTTTCGGGTTCCGGCTCATGGCCGCTCCGTAATGTTGACCAATGCAGCATGAGCCGGAAACAGAAAAGATTAGTTCATCTTTCGAGTCATTCGGGTCTTTTCGGTCTTCTGTCATTGCTGATGAAAGGGTTACGCTCGGAAAACCACAAGAATGATGCGCATGTGCCAATGAACGAATCCCTCTCCAACACGACTCGTTCCTACGGAGTCACATTAAAGATTCGTTCAAAAAGAACGAATCATTCTTGAACGACACATCACTAGTTTTTCCTTGCCACAGTCGCCCCAGGCTTACTCATCAGGGACATATACACCACTTATTAGTTAATTTTTTCTCTTTTTGTTGAGTTTAAACTTGTTGGTTTACTGTAAAGCTGCTTTGAGACAATGTCTGTTTTGAAAAGCGCTATATAAATTAAACGAACTTGAACTTTTATTTGTTGGCCATCAATAATTTTTCTTTAAATTACAGAAATAAATGGCACTTGAAAATGTACTACCAAACTCCTGGGTTCAGACAATTCTATCTGTCTAAGCCAGTATCCCTAATGGCATGTAAACAGACAGTTTTACACAATTTTGATTATTTTATTAACATAATCCCTGGGGATTATGTTAGAAACCGCGGTACCCGGAGTCTTGAACCGGCAACCTTCCTACTAATTCTTAGTTATTGTTTCAAATTTCAAATCAAGTTTTTCATTAAATTTATTCAATCACTGCGTTTAAGTAGAGTTTAAATTACTGTACAATTTAAAGTTTTTCTGGTTTAAAGATTATTTTCAAGACTAGTTTTGAACACAAATTTCCTTTTTATAAAAAATAAATTGTATTATTTTTTGTGCTTTTCAAATAAGAAAATGTTCCTTTTCCTACAATTTAACATTTCTAATAAACTTAAACCTCTCAGTTGACGCCCGTGATGGGGTGGACGGTGCACTCAACACATATTCATTGAGACCCAAGTTTGAATCCTGAGCATCTCAACATCTATGTTGTTCCACCTTGCATTCTGTCTGTCTATACTGTCTAATAAATGCAAAAGATAAAAAGCTAATTTTAAAAATTTATTTCTTTAAGAACGCATATTTTGGGCACTAAAACTCAGTAAAATCGTTCTTGAATGAATGTTTTACATAAAATATTAGGAAGTATTTACATTTTAAATCCAATTGTAGTTATTGATTTGATTTTAGGACACATTTACTTGTTTTAATGGCATTTTACTTTCTAAACAGCTTGAAAAATGTTTTGAAATTCTATTTCTAAAATTTTGTCGATTTCTAGGCTTCATCAGCATTTGTTCTTAGCTAGACATTTTTGCTACTAATTTGCTAAGTCAAATTTGCCTACCCCATTTTCATATTTATTTATTAATATATTTTTTTGCATGTTCAAGGAAAAGTTTTTTTATTTTTTTACTGATTTATTTTTTATTTGTTTTTTTGGGGTATTTTTTTATTTTTTTTGCAGTGTGGTATATTAGATCCAGTTGCTCAGCCTTAGAACTCATTCCATGAAGCTCAATATGCTGTGTTCTTGTGAGGTAAAGTGAAGGCCAAATTATGTTTGGAGGTCTATAGTGATTGACTCTGTAGAACATTTACAATCTCATTATTCACCTCAGCATCAGCTGACCTCGCTGTCATTTTATGCGCCCTACCACTTAGTGGCTGAGTTGCTATCATTCCCAACCACTTCCACCTTGGTATAACATCACTGACAATTGACATTGGATTGATTAGCACCGAGGCAATTTCACGACAGGACTTGCGGCATCCCAGGTCCAGGCTGAGGTTATAGAGCTGCTGAGAGTGGTCCAAGCCACTTTTATAGTGACAGGAAATGAATCTCAATAACAATCTGAGCATAAAATAATTGATATATGTACGTGGATTATATCGATAACACCTTTCTTCCAGGAAAACTCAGTGGCTGTTAATAGCATATGATGATCCCAATCAAATAACTGATTAGCACACAACTGAAGAAGTAGCTTGCTTTGACCAAGAAGTACATTTAAGAACAGACGAGGATTGCCAGGCGGCCATTCTTTGGAAGGGGAAGTAATCCCAGTGTCTGCAACATTATTCCCTGATTTACTTGCCCATTACTCCAATCACCTTCAGCATTTACCCCTAAATAAACTCCATCTTCAAAAAGCCTGGGTTGCTTCTTTGAAGTTTCTGTCAACAAGGTCAGTTGATCTACAATATTGATCCATCAGAAATGTGACCCCCACCCCAAAGTTCCTTCGTCAAGCTTAATTCCCCCATGTTTACTACCTGGATTTTCTCTGGACTGTTCCTGTTGGTGTGTGATCTCAACCTATAACTTAACCTTTGATACTTTCTTCTGGATGCTCACCTATCCCTCCAAGTGACTCCACAGGCCCTGGACTCTTTGCACTATTCTTTCATTCATTTTTCAACCCGCTTATTCCCTTTCGGGGTCACAGGGGTCTCCAGCACACAATGGGCAAGAGGCGGGCATAGACCCTGGACAGGTCGCCACTCCATTGCAGGTCTAACCAGGGGTGCTCACACTTTTTCAGCTTGCGAGCTACTTTTAAAATGACCAAGTCAAAGTGATCTACCCGCTACAAAAATGTAAAACATCAATCAACAAACAATTATTTTCAACTTTATTGAGAATTGACAAAACACACATAATAATTAATTATTTAAATTTTTTTGTAATAACGTGAGTTTAATTTGATGACTTGCTCTGAATTGAATCAATAGAACAGTTGTGTGTGACCTGAAGTTGTTGGTAATAGAGTGATTTTTATGGGAGCAATTGAGCTTTGATCCAAATAATCAAGAATAAAAATGATGCTCTAATAAATATTTCAATATTTATTGAAACTGAGTTGTGCAGTACAGTATGCATGTGAGGAGTTGCTTGTTGCTTGATTTTGGTTGTAAAAAAGAACAATTTAGAATGAAGTTATGAAGCATATTCTGGGTAAAACATATTTTGGATCTGGTCATTTGCAGACGGTCCCTAAGCGATTCCATGTCAGCGGGTTGCTCATAGACGGTAATGTGTTTCTGCGAATGTGTTAGTAGCCTCTGTGATCCGTCTAATTAAACTTCATTTTTTTCCTTTCTATCTCTCATTCAGTGCACCTGCCGGTTCATTCTTCCTTTCTATCTCTCATTCAGAGCACCTGCCGGTTCATTTGCGCGCACCGGTTTTCCGTTGCGTCCTGATTAGCTCACCCTCTTAACGCTCCCTCTCGCGCTTCTCCCTGTCAGACTATTACCCTACTCTTTTGCCATACAGATCAGCATAGAGAAACTTACCATTTACTCTTTCCTCCAGTCCAGTCTAGACCGGTCGCGAGAAGGGGTTCTTCTGCGTGTCTCTCCCTGTCTGTGTTTAGACGAGCGGTTACGACGGTGGTTGTTTGGAGACCGGAGGCTTCTGCGGCTTTCCTGTCTTTTTGCAAGTCTTATCTCTTTTTGGGTTGGAACTGTTCAGGCTCTCTCGCCGGTGGCTGAGTTTTTGCATTTTTATCTTTTCTTGTTATTAAAGACATTATATTTTTATCTTGCATCTGGGTCCGCCTGTGCTTCCCCATCTGCACCTCACAGAATAGTCTGACCAGAAAATGGACCCAGCAAGAGAGAATCACCTCCAGTGCGCATTGGAAAGACAAGGGACACTCCTGGGCCGACATGAAGAGGAGTTGTCCGCCTCCAGGCGTACCGTTGAGACCCTTCTTGCTCAGGTAGCCGATCTCACCACTCAACTGTCGCAACTCCAGCGTGGTGATCCCATGCCGCAGAGACACGCGGAGCCCCGCGCTAATAATCCGCCTTGCTACAGTGGAGAGCCGGCTCAGTGCCGAGCATTTTTGGCGCAATGCCAGATAGTTTTTTCCTTGCAACCCCGCACGTTTGCTAGCGAGAGATCCAGGGTTGCTTTTGTGTTGTCCCTTCTCAACGGCAAGGCCAGGGCCTGGGCCACGGCGTTGTGGGAGGCAGAGGCTCCATGCTGCCGATCCTTCTCCGAGTTCCGCACCGAGATGCTCAAGGTATTTGATCGCTCCCTGCATGGTCAGGAGGCTTCCAGAGCCCTGGTTTCCTTCTGCCAGGGATCCAGTTCGGTGGTGGAGTTCGCTGTGGACTTCCGTACTCTTGCTGCGTCCTCCGGCTGGAATGAGGAGGCTCTCTGCGCTCGCTTCTAGGAGGGTCTTAGGCGCGAGATCAAGGAGGAGATGTATGCTCAGGAGCTTCCCCGCTCCTTCGACGACCTGGTGGAGTTGGCACTGCGCTTGGAGAGACGCCGCGCCTTACGATCCCGTGGCGCTTCGCGGGAGGCGCCTAACCAACGGGAAACTTCCTCGACTCCCCAGTTCCAGAACTCCTCGTCTGTGAACAGCTCCTCTGTTCAGGAGCCTATGCAGCTGGGTGGAATCCGGCTGTCCAAGGAGGAGAGACAGAGGCGCATATCCTTTCGATTGTGTCTCTATTGCGGTGGTCCTGGTCATCGCGCGGAGGGTTGTCCAGTAAAAGCCAACGCTTGCCAGTAGTCCGGGGTCGGCTGGCAAGCGCTTCCTCTCTCTCCGCAACCCCGCCTTCTTCCTGCTCCTCTCTACAGGTGATGATTCGTTTCGAGGGCCGTGAACTCTCCTGTCTAGCCCTGCTGGACACCGGCGCCGAGGGGAACTTCATGGACAGCGAATTCGCCAGGGCCAACGGAATTCCTCTGCTCGATTCTTCTGATTCCCAGACTGTTTATGCCCTGGATGGGAGGGTTCTGTCTCGCAGCCGCCTAGCTACTAGTTCGGTGAGTCTCACGGTCTCCGGCAACCACCACGAACTTATTAGTTTTATTGTTATTAATTCTCCCCTTTGTCCCGTTATTTTAGGCCATCCTTGGTTCAGATTGCATAATCCCCACGTTAACTGGGAATCTAATATTATTACTTCTTGGTGTTTACGTTGTTATTCCTCCTGTCTAGTTTCCGCTGTGTCTTCGTGCTCCTCTATCCCCGCGTCTCCCTGTGAGGATGCCGATTATTCTGATGTGCCTAAAGAGTACCACGATTTAATCGCGGTCTTCTGTAAGGAGAGTGCGGCTTCTTTACCCCCGCACCGTCCTTATGATTGTCAGATTGATCTCCTTCCCGGCTGCTCTCCCCCTAAGGGGCGTCTGTTCCCCCTTTCTCAGCCTGAGATGAAGGCTTTAGAGGAGTATCTCTTGCCCGCGCTCCAGGCTGGTACAATTGTCCAGTCCTCATCGCCGGCGGGAGCCGGCTTCTTTTTTGTTAAAAAGAAGGACGGCTCTCTCCGTCCTTGCGTTGATTACCGTGGTTTGAATGAGATCACGGTCAAGAATCGCTACCCACTTCCGCTCATGAACTCTGCGTTCGATATCCTTCATGGGGCCAAGATATTTACCAAACTTGATCTTCGTAACGCTTATCATTTGATCCGCATCCGTGAGGGGGATGAGTGGAAGACCGCCTTTAACACGCCCCTCGGACACTTTGAATACCGGGTTTTGCCGTTCGGTTTATGCAACGCTCCGGCTACGTTCGAAGCTCTGATCAACGATGTGCTCCGGGATATGCTCAATGTATTTGTTTTCGTTTATTTAGATGATATTTTGATATTTTCTCCGGATCCTGTCACGCATGTCCAGCACGTTCGCGCTGTACTATTGCGTCTTCTCGAGAACCGCCTATTCGTCAAAGCTGAGAAGTGTCTGTTCCACTCTGCTTCGGTTCCTTTCCTCGGGCACATCATAGGTTCGGGAGGCGTGGCTGTCGACCCAGTTAAGGTTCGAGCGGTTACTGAATGGCCGGTTCCCGAGAGCCGCGCTGCGCTACGGCGTTTTTTGGGGTTTGCCAATTTTTACCGTCGCTTCATTCGGAACTTTGGGCGCATCGCGCTTCCATTAACCTCTCTGACTTCCGTTAAACGCCGGTATACCTGGTCGGCTGAGGCTCAGAATGCGTTTGTGACAGCTTAAGGAGCTTTTCACTACGGCTCCAATCCTAGTTTCTCCAGATCCCTCCTTGCAGTTTATTGTGGAGGTTGATGCCTCCGCCACTGGGATTGGAGCCGTACTCTCTCAGCGCGCGCAGAAGGATGGGAAGGTGCATCCGTGCGCTTTCTATTC
The DNA here is from genome assembly GCA_007224835.1 of Danionella cerebrum. NCBI lineage: Eukaryota > Metazoa > Chordata > Actinopteri > Cypriniformes > Danionidae > Danionella > Danionella cerebrum. The sequence continues at coordinate 112,527 of SRMA01027210.1, read as the reverse complement.
TCACCGCCTTTCTCCTGCCGAGCACAATTATGACGTGGGAGATCGCGAATTGCTCGCCATTCGGTTAGCTCTGGAGGAGTGGCGTCATTGGCTCGAGGGTGCGTGCGTTCCTTTTGTGGTTTGGACCGATCACCAAAACTTAAGCCATATTCGTTCCACGCGCACCATGAGCGCACGCCAGGCCCGCTGGTCACTTTTTTTTAATCGATTTAATTTTACTGTGTCGTACCGGCCGGGGTCTAAGAACGTTAAACCAGACGCGCTTTCCCGTCTGTACGAGGTCCAGTCTGTGTCCGCTCCGCCTGAGTTTGTAATTCCTCCAGACCGCGTAATTGGGCGAATCTCCTGGGGAATCGAACGTGAGGTCCTAGACGCCAGTCGCTCCGTAGATCCCCCGCGAGATTGCCCGCAGGGGAGATTATTTGTCGTCGAGGAACTAAGGCAGAGGGTGTTACGTTGGTGCCATTCGTCTAAATTGTTTGCACACCCTGGGGTTCGTGCCACTGAGGCAGTAGTGCGCCAACGCTTCTGGTGGCCATCGCTCCGCGTAGACGTGCGCGCTTTCGTTCGCTCATGCACCATTTGCGCACCCAATAAGACGGAGAGTGCCCCTCCACACGGGCTTCTTCACCCGCTGGAGGTGCCCTCCCGTCCGTGGTCTCATATCTCTCTCGACTTCGTCGTAGGTCTGCCTCCTTCTCGTGGTAACACGGTTGTTTTGACGGTGGTAGATCGCTTCTCTAAGGCTGCGCATTTTATTCCGCTGTCTAAATTGCCATCCTCCTCCGAGACCGCTAAGCTCCTCTTGGACCATGTCATTAGACTCCATGGCATCCCCACTAACATCGTGTCTGATCGAGGTACCCAATTTACCTCCCAGGTCTGGAGAGAGTTTTGCAAAGCGCTCGGAGCTTCGGCTTCTCTTTCGTCTGGGTTTCACCCGCAGAGTAACGGTCAGTCAGAGAGGGCTAACCAGGATCTTGCTCGCATTTTGCGCTGCCTTACATCCAAGTTTCCGTCCTCCTGGGTTGATTATTTATCTTGGGCAGAGTATTCACATAACACCCTTCCGTCGTCCGCCACTGGTATCTCTCCTTTTGCCGCCTCCGTCGGTTATCAGCCACCTCTCTTTTCTTCTCAGGAGAGCGAGGCGGCCGCACCTAGCATCCGTGGCTTTATGTCGCGCGCGCCGCTCCTGGAGGCTCACCAAGGCCGCGCTTCTTGAGTCTCAGGAGCGCATGTGTCGATACGGTAATCGTTATCGTCGCCGAGCACCCAATTATATTTGCGGGCAGAGGGTATGGTTGGCTACGCGCAATCTGCCTAACCAGCATCCTTGTCGTAAACTGGCACCCCGATTTATTGGTCCGTTCTCTATTTCCAAGATTATCAGTCCTGTTGTGGTGCGCTTACGCCTTCCTAGCTCTATGTCACGAGTGCACCCGGTGTTCCATGTATCTTGCATTAAACCACTCATCCCTGCCTCTAACGCTCCTTGCTCTTCCCAGACTCCCCTAATCGTGGAAGGGGAGCCTGCCTAACGAGTTAAAAGTCTGTTGGAGGTCCGTCGCAGGGGTCGGGGACATCAATTTCTGGTTGATTGGGAGGGTTTTGGCCCCGAGGAGCGTTCTTGGGTTCCCGCACGTAATATTCTTGACAAATCTCTCATTGACCAGTTTTTTCGCTCTCGCTCTCTCGCAGTACCTAGAGGTACTCCTTAGGGGGGGGGCTGTGTTAGTAGCCTCTGTGATCCATCTAATTAAACTTCATTTTTTTTCCTTTCTATCTCTCATTCAGTGCACCTGCCGGTTCATTCTTCCTTTCTATCTCTCATTCAGAGCACCTGCCGGTTCATTTGCGCGCACCGGTTTTCCGTTGCGTCCTGATTAGCTCGCCCTCTTAACGCTCCCTCTCGCGCTTCTCCCTGTCAGACTATTACCCTACACTTTTGCCATACAGATCAGCATAGAGAAACTTACCATTTACTCTCTCCTCCAGTCCAGTCTAGCCCGGTCGCGAGAAGGGGTTCTTTTGCGTGTCTCTCCCTGTCTGTGTTTAGACGAGCGGTTACGACGGTGGTTGTTTGGAGACCGGAGGCTTCTGTGGCTTTCCTGTCTTTTTGCAAGTCTTATCTCTTTTTGGGTTGGAACTGTTCAGGCTCTCTCGCCGGTGGCTGAGTTTTTGCATTTTTATCTTTTCTTGTTATTAAAGACATTATATTTTTATCTTGCATCTGGGTCCGCCTGTGCTTCCCCATCTGCACCTCACAGAATGCCAAGGGAAACTTGTTTTGATAAAAAACGTTTTGTAGTTTGTCCACTACATAACACAGATTAAAAATAGGTATTATATGTTTACTAAGAATATTCTGGTCTCGAGCTATTGAGCAGAGAAAACCGAATCCGTGAATCTGCAGCTAACTTTACTGAACTGTGACGGATGGATGATCGGCTGATATCGTTTCAATTTCACGCCACGATCTACCGGTAGCACCGTAATGAGCACCCCTGATTTAACCGAACCGCATGTTTTTGGGATTGTGGGGGAAACCGGAGTAACTGGAGGAAACCCAAAGGGAGAGCATGGAAATTCCTTCTAGGAAGGTTTCCATGTCCGATAAGGCCACAGTGCTACCCACTGCGCCACCGTGCCGCCTGCCACTATTCAACAAACACTCAATTCTCAGTTGGTCTCCTGTCAGGTGTGGAAAAATAAGAGGAAAAGGGAAAAAGTACTGACCGATTGCTGAAGCATTCCAAAATGGCTGGATAAGCAGTGGGTTACAAGGGAGTGGGATACAAGGAAGTTAGTAACAGCCACTTCCCCCTATTTGTTGAGTAAAATAAAGTTAAGTGTTGCTTTCTCTATTAGGCCATCAAGTCCATATGAAGTGTGGCTTATACCCCAGCTGCAGAGCAAGTAAATACAGATGGTAGGATTAAGTGCAGTAAGGATTAATGCAGTAAGGATTTGGCCCAATTCATAGAGATGGACCCCCTGCCATGGCGTAACCCCCCACACAGAGATACAGAGTATGGTCCATGCAGTGTCGGTTTAAGGCATGGGTGAGCATGGCAGCATTTTTTATAGGTGGCACACGAGAGGAGGTGGAGGGGGCGCAGAGGACAGTTCAACTCTCACCAAAGCGGAGAAGAAAGGGGATAAATTTGTCAGAGACAACCGACTTTCTCACAAATAACTCACATTCCATTCATATTATTATGAACACAGTAATAATTTGCTCATTTTTATTTAGTTATTTGTGTAAATTGCTAAAAGAAAAAGTTAATAAATACGATAATGATGATGTTTAGGTTAATTGTTTTAGTCTTGACCTTTTGATACAATAAAACCCATATACAAACTACCACAGAAATTCTAATAGTTTCTATTAAATATATTTATGAACCATTAAGTTTTTTCCAGTGAAACTTTTACAAAATTCCTCTCGCCCAGGGTGCAATTCCACAAAGAACCGCCACTGGGCGCATGAACCTACGCTCAATGCAGGCATCTACTTGTGGCTCCATGATCATGGGTTTGTACTACCAGGGAAGGGACTGACCATAAAATGCGTACATTCTTCGAATTGGACGTTGCTTTTTATGGATAAACTGTAAATGTAAATGTGTAGAGCAAAACCCTTGTGTGTTATATCTAGTACAGAGTTTATGGTGTGTTTCATTGTCCAACACATTCTTTACATAATTTTCAATGTCAATACCCATCAAATATGCAAACGTTTGAATCTTATTTTGTGTTCTGCAACACCTCAAGCTTGGAAACGCAGACTGAATAGTGATTCTGATTTTATTTTTGTGTGACCTGTTCCTATAAGTGTAGACCAGCAGCAGATATTGATTGCGTTTGACTATTAGGATGTCAACCTGCAGGGGGATCACTTGACAGATTGCTTCATTGATTTATTGATGCTGTAATCCCTGCAGATGATCTTTCAGGATTCTTCACACAAAGCTGATGATGACTTTATTTGGTTAGAGCTTTAGACGCGTTTATTTTCTTTTTAGATGAGATCCCACATTTATGTTTGTCTTCTGGGGCTTTTGAAATCTTTGGAGTTTCCCAAGGATACATCTCAGTCCTTGTAACGGAAACACAATGGAGATTCTTATCCGCTTGATGTACAGTATTTTTTTCTTGCCAAACAAAACAAAAATGATTTATGATTAACTTGTGAACCCAGTTTGCCTGCGAGAAAGCTAAATGAGGTCAGGCTCGGAAAACAAATCTCTCAAGCGTAGCCTTTGTTTAGGTTTCATTAAAACTCCCAAGCACACTCAAAGAGATAAGAGACGAAAGTGAGGAAAGGTTTGGAAACTTTTTGCTTTTTAAAAAAGAGAATGTTTAGAGACAATTCTTTTTTGTAAATGCTTTGTGTGTGTGAACACTGCTGTTATGTATGTTGGTTAAGTCTGCTAAAGAAAAAAAAACTATTTCTAAAAGACGTCAGCTGGTATATTCCATGTAACAATGTGCTGTTCTAGAAAATCTCATCTACAATTGCATTTTAATATTTCCAATCATCCGAGGATGAAAAGGTTGAGATTGTGCTAATTTCATAAAGTCTTTTTTAATGGTAATCGATATTCTACATCTGTTGTGTGTTTTTCATTTCGATGGTTTTATTTTGTAACTCAAATCACACACGGGGAGAGGGGGGGAGGGGGTTGAGGGGGGCTTAACTCCTCAGTATCCTCTACCTTGCACCAACTAACTTCATGTCCTCTCTCAGCACATCCATATGTCTCGTCTTTGGCCATCCTCTTGACCTCTTCCTTGGCATCTCCATCCTTCTACGAGTATAACGTCTAGGTTACTTGCGTAACCCCACGTTCCCTGAATAGGGAACGGAGACGTTTAGTCGATGACCGACTGAATGGGAGCTGATCTCCATGGGAGATTGGACCGAATTGTTTAACGGGCAAATTGATTTGCAGGCGTGAGTGATTGATTAGCAATCAGCCGGGTATAAGACCGGGCGTAACGCACGCTTCAGTATGGGATTTTCCTGAGGAGCCGACCTACTTACCTCCGGCGCCTCAGTCTCCCGACTTCAAAGGCATGGCAGAAAGGAAACGTCTCCGTTCCCTATTCAGGGAACGTGGGGTTACGCAAGTAACCTAGACGTTCCCTTTCAGTCGGTACCGGAGACGTTTAGTCGATGACCGACTGAATGGGAGCCTCTAAAAAGCGCCATGCCCGAAGTCCATCCAAACAGGCCAGCACTAAACTTGGAGAAGGTTAGTGAATTAAGCTGTAATACCTGAATGGGGACTCCTTCTGCCCCTGCCCGGAATTTTCATTGACGGGGAAGTCGTCCAACACTGAGAGCGTAAGCTGTACTCGGTTGTTGCGAAGACGACCAGAAGGAGGGCACCCCTCATCGTGGAGAGGGGTGCGCGGAGATCGCGTCGAGACCCGCAGGGCTACCAGCGAAGACGTTCTGCAGACAAGAGAGTGGCAGAGACGTAAATCATCGTTACTCACCAAGGCAGGGGGGTAACGGGACGGGTTCCTACTAGCCGCCTGGAGGGGGAGCTGTAGAAAAAATACACAGAAAGGGAGCACCAATAAAAAGGGGGACTCCCAGATCCGGACCCTAGTTCTGCTGGGGCCAGGCCGAAGCGAGCTCCAGAGCAGAACCTAGCAGAGCTGACTGCTCCGCACAGTCAGATGCTGAAGGGGGGAGGAAGAAGAGCCACCCCAAGGTGGGGGGGCACAAGATGTGTACTGCTCATTTAAGAGAGTACTGCAAGCTACTACACCTGCTCCGTCCCCTGAGGGAACCTGCCACCACTCAGGACCGCAGAGGGGACAGAGCCAACATCAAGGTTATAGAACCTGATGAAAGTATCCGGTGTAGACCAACCCGCAGCTCGACAAATGTCGGCGAGTGAAGCCCCTCTGGCCAACGCCCACGAGGCAGCAATGCCGCGAGTGGAGTGGGCCCTCAGATGGAGAGGGCAGGGAACCTCACACGCCTCATAAGCAAGGCTAATGGCTTCCACGATCCAATGTGCCAGCCGTTGCTTGGAGACAGCGGAACCCTTACGCTGGCCTCCGAAACAAATGAAGAGCTGCTTGGAGCTACGAAGCTCCCGGGTTCTGTCCAGGTAGATCCGGAGAGCTCGCACAGGACATAGAGAACCCAGGGTTGGGTCTGCCTCCTCCCGGGGCAGAGCTTGCAGAGTCACCACCTGGTCCCGGAAGGGGACGGATGGGACCTTGGGGATGAATCCGGGCCTGGGCCTGATGGTAATCAAGGAATCGCCAGGGCCGAATTCCAGGCAGGATTCGTCGGCGGACAGTGCCTGGAGATCTCCCACCCTCTTAATTGAGGCCAACGCAAGCAGGAGGGCGGTCTTCAGAGAGAGGACTCGCAACTCCGCCGAGTGCAAGGGCTCAAATGGAGACTTCCGTAGCCCAGTAAGGGCGACGGAGAGGTCCCAAGAGGGGATAGAGGGTGGTCTAGAAGGCCTGAGGCGTCTAGCCCCCTTGAGAAATCTCACCGTCAGTTCGTGGCTGCCCACTGATTTCCCTTCGACCCGAAGGTGGAAGGCGGAAATAGCGGCGGCGTAGACCTTGAGGGACGATGGGGACAGCCCCCGATCGAACCTCTCCTGGAAGAAGGTCAACACGACTCAGATGGGGCATGTCCCGGGGTCTTCCTGGCAGGAAGAGCACCATTCGACGAACCGACCCCACTACCAGCGTAGCACACTCAGTGGAGGGGGCTAACGCATGGTATAGGTAGTCACCGCGAGGGGTGGTAGAGGCTCGGGGTCCACCGCGGACAGATATGCCATACAAGTAGGGCCCAGAGGTCTGGCCGCGGGTGCCTGTATCCCCCCCCTTGAGTCAGATCTGGACTCAGGGGGATCGGCCAAGGGGGGGCTGTCACGAGCGCAGAGAGGTCTGGAGACCATACTCTGTTCGGCCAGAAGAGGGCGAAAAAGAGTAGCCCGCGCTCGTCCCCCCTGACCTTGCACAGGGGTTGTGCTAGGAGGCTTCACTGGGGAAAACGCACATAAGCGTTTGTTCCTGGGCCAGCAGTGAGCCGGCACATCTGTCCCGAGAGGAGCCAGGGACAGGAATAGGAGCCGGCAATGGGTATTCTCACGGGAGGCAGCAGGTACCTGGGCCTCGCCGAAGATGTCCCAAATCTGCTAAACAGCCCGAGGATGGAGTCGCCAATCTCCTGTTGAGGGGTGGAATCTGGACGGCGGAACCGCGATCCTGTTACACTCCGCAGGGATATGAAGGCTCGAGCGACGGAAGTCGCTCTAACTCCAGAGGAGCAGCTGTTGGGCGAGGTAGTGCAGGAAGCGGGAGCGTACACCGCCTTGGAGGTAGATGTACGCTACGACCGCAGTGCTGTCAGTCCTGACCAGCATGTGCCGATCCCGGAGGATCACTGCTACTAGCTCGAGACGGTTGATGTGCCAGCGAGAAACCAGTCCGTTCCAGGAACCGGACTCTCTGTGGGAACCGCACACGGCGCCCCAACCGGTCTTGGAGGCGTCGGAGGTGACCACTACGCGACTGGATGATGCACACTAGGGCACTCCAGCTCGCAGGAATCGTACCGACTTCCAGACCTTCAGGTGAGGGAGCGCGTCTGTCACGGACAGACGAAGAGCTCCCCGACGCCATGCCCAAGTTGGAACTCGCGAGAGAAGCCATAGCTGAAGTGGTCACATATGCAGGAGCCCGAGTGGAATCACTGAGGCTGCGACTGCCATATGCCCCAGGAGCCTCTGAAGTAACTTCAGTCTGACCACTTGTCGAGAGGACACCGCGACTAAGGCGGCCAGCAAGGCCCGGGCACAATCTACCGACAGGTGCGCCCGCATGCTCTCGGAGTTCAGCTCCATCCCGAGAAAGGAGATGACTCTCACAGGAGTGAGGCAACTCTTTTCCCAGTTGACCCTCGGACCCAATCGGTTTAAGTGCTGAAGCACCTTGCCTCAGTGTGGGATCAACTGGTCCCTGGACGAGGCTATGAAAAGCCAATCGTCGAGGTAGTCCAGGATCCGAATGCCTGCCCGGCGGAGCGGGGCAAGAGCGGCCCGGGCAACCTTCGTGAGGTGCGCGGGGAGGGCAAGACCGAAGGGTAGGACCTTGTACTGGTATGCATGGCCTTGAAACAGAACCTTAGAAAGGGTCTGTGTCTCGGAACCACTTCTACCTGAAAGTACGCGTCCTTCAGGTCGATTGTCGCGAACCAATCTCCAGGACGGATGCACGGTAGAATGCAGCGGACCGTCACATCCGAAACCGAAGCTTGGCCAGGCTTCGGTTCAGACGCCTCGGGTCCAAGATTGGTCGCAGCCCGCCTGATTTCTAGGGGACCAGGAAGTATGGGCTGTAAAACCCGCATTCCATATCGGCTGGAGGGACCGGCTCGACAGCTCCTTTTGTCAAAAGGGCGTCGATCTCCTCTCGCAGGAATGAGGCGCCTGTCCGGGGGACAGGGGTGTGCACTACGCCTCGAAACCTGGGGGCTTTCACGAACTGAATCGTGTAGCCCTGCCGGATTGTCCGGACCACCCACTGTGAGACCCCGGGAAGCTTCCGCCAGGCTCCCAGGTAAGCTGACAGGGGTACTGGTCGGGACGTGCCGATGGTCGCCAAGGCGGGGCCGCCAAGAGGCGGACTTGAAGGCGGAATCACCAGGGACGAACCCTGGGAAATGGTCAGATGAGGGAAGGGGAACTGAGCCCCCGCGCTCTCTGCCATGGCCAGTGGAACACGCGCCCAAGTCTGGGTCTTCGTCGGAGACCGAGGAAGATGAACCCCAGACCGCAGGGCATGCGGTTCCACTATTCTCGGGAAGTACATGAGAACTGTCTTTGACACAATAGGTGCCGCCGTCCCGAAGGACGGCAGCGAGGAGTGTGTGGTGGACTCCCCCCCCTCCAAGGGGAGTTGGGTCGGTGACTTGACCCGAAAGACAGCTCATGACCTCCCGAGTCGCCAACCTCAGGGGCGCTTCTTACTAGAAGCTCTCGTCTGCCTTCGAGAACCCTCCGAGGTTTAGAGAGGAGAGTCACACTCAGTCCGCTCCAAAGGAAAATCGCATACTGAAGCGTGGTCTTATACCCGGCTGATTGCTAATCAATCACTCACGCCTGCAAATCAATTTGCCCGTTAAACAATTCGGTCCAATCTCCCATGGAGATCAGCTCCCATTCAGTCGGTCATCGACTAAACGTCTCCGGTACCGACTGAAAGGGAACCACTATCCCTCCTCTGCACATGTCCAAACCATCTCATTCTAGCCTCTCTGACTTTGTCTCCAAAATAACCATCCTGAGCTGTCCCTCTGATGTGCTTGTTCCTAATCTTGTCCATCCTCGTCACTCCTAAAATGAACCTCAACATCCTCATCTCTGCTACTTCCATCTCTGCCTCTTGTCTCTTAAGATGTGATACGCCAGACCCAACAATGGACCACAGACTGATCGACTTCATGCTATGCCACATTGGCGCATTCAGCCAAAGGAGCCACAACTAAACACTTGCTCATAGTTTTCATGTTCATACTTTCAGTCGACCAATATTACTAAAATACTTTCTTTTCAAAGTAATATTTTTTTCTTGTTTTATTAGAAGTCTCTGCAGCGTCTGTTTTAAATTATGTAGGAATGACATGATTCACCTTTTATTTAATTTTGATACCTAGTATAATGTGTAGGTTTCATAAAGGTCATTACTTTTGATATTTTGGTTTAAAATTACAAGAGATATTTCACAGACTCCAAATCGGTGCCATCAGTTCCACCTAGTGGTGAAAAGAAGGGATAACTCTTAGAAGGACAATACCTGGGGGGTATTCCAGAAAGCAGGTTATGTGACATACCTGGGTATGTTTAAGGATAAGTTCGTGGATAACCTCAACTTTCGGTTCCAAAAACGGAGGTAACTTTCTGGGTATGTATGTAACCATAGCAACTGACTCTCTGAAGATAACCTGCTCGGGAGCAGGTTATGTTTCAGTGTAACTTCGTTTCAGAAGGTTGGTGAGCATGGCGTGCCCTTTTGATGAGGATCCTGTGGACGTAGAAGCACAAATTATACAAGGTTTTTTTTTCGTCGGGGGAGGGTTATCAGACCGCGTATTGATGTGTTTGCATACCCTAATGAATATTTGAAAGAGCGTTATCGTTTTTCAAAAGATTCGTTAGTTTATTTAACACGTCTTTTAAAACCGCATATCGCGAATGTGACAAACCGCGGTTCTGCGCTTAGCACAGAAAACATTCTGTGCATAGCACTTAGGTTTTTTGCGTCTGGACATTTTTTGTACAGTGTGGGCGATTCAGAGCATGTGGGAAAGGCAACTGTGTGTAGAGCCGTTCGTACAGTATGTCTGGCACTTAAACAGTTCTTACCCACGTTTGTACAGTTCCCTGGCCATAAACCTCTGCTTGTTATTAAAGACGAATTCCACAGAATGGCAGGTTTGTCCTTTGTAGTGAAATCTATGACGCATATTTAATATTTAGTCATATTATGTATATCTATACATGTATTAATTATTTTCGTAGTGATATAACATATTCAAAAGGCTGTATAAGTCATACTTCATTATTTTGTATTATAATAAAACGGGAGCCAATACCAAATTTGTAATTTAATACACTCACGCATTTACTCTGTCCGTTATTTTTTGCCAAGCCAACTCTCTTGCTTTAGCTGATGCAGCTGTATTGCTTCTTTTTAATATTATTGGCTTAAACTCCTCATAAGCGTGCATTAAAACCTCCAACTCCGCCTCTGTGAAATACGCCGCTCTCTTTTTTTCGCTTTGACTTTCCATGGTGACTCGTGAAATCGGCGATCTATTGAAAATGTCTTTATATATGCACCGTGCACGCGCATTAACTCTGGGTAACCAATTGGAGGTTGATTAAACTAACTCTGCTCAGGTGTTTTGGAACCGACATACTCATGGTATGCCTGTTTGGGGTAAATCAACCCAGAGGTTATGATTTATCATATGGTAAGTTAACCAAGCTTTCTGGAATACCCCCCTGTAATATGGCATGTGTTTGGAACAAAAAGTGACAGAAAGAGTGCTCAAAAAGTGTATAAGGTTTAGGGGAGGTTTCTTGCATACAATTTTCACATTGTTTGTCCTTGTTTTTGCTTTTGTGGCATTTTTATTTTGTCTCAACACTTTTCACTTTTGTTATGAAACTGTTTCTTCTCAATTTTTGATTTACTACTCTGAATTGTATATTTTGTGCAATGTAAGGTTTATCGAGGAATTATTGTGTAAAAATATGTGTTAAAAAGAACCTGGGGTTGTACAAAAATTATATCAAGCAAACCTTTTTAAGATCATTTATTAGAGAAAATTGTAAAGTGGTTAAAACGCTCAAAAGACTAATAAATAAGAAATATTCACATTTTCTGATATGAAGATTTCAGTAGTTATAATCACCAAAATGATGATTATATAAAAAAAATTAAGGAAATAAACACTTGAAATATATCAGTCTGTGTGGAATGAATGCATTCATTATACAAGTTTCACTTTTTGAATGGAATTATTGAAAAGAAAATAAACCTTTCCATGATATTCTAATTATATGGCACCTGTATTTTACCTTTAAAACAATATTTTAAATATACAATGTCAATATTATTTCAATATACGTCTCTTTATATATTCCCTTTCTTATTTTCACCATCATCTTTACCTGCAGTGCCATTTTGTCTTGTGTGGTCTTTCAGTGTATGGTTTTATTGTTTCCAGATTTTGTTGTAATCATTATGAGAATTTTCCAAGAAAGCTCATGATGTTTGTCTGTCATTGCATGGGTTTTCCAGTATTATTGTGGAGAAATGTATGCTGTGTTTCAAAGAAGCCTGTGGCTAAGCAGCTGCTGTTTCCCATGAGCAAAAGCGCAGCACATGACTGATGCATTCACATCAAGCACACACAAGCAGAATACCCACACATCTTCTTTTCCACAATGGAATACACACCAGTGCATGTACTGATGGGAAGCGGTTTTATTTTTGTGTCATCTATTCTCATCTCTGATCTCCGAGGGTTGACTGGCAGGCGCACTGGGGGGAAATGGATATGAGCATTATGGAAAATGATTGCAGATTATGTGCAGTCATTTCAAATGTAGCAGAGAGCTTTGTATTTTTGATAAGTGTGGCTTACACAATGTCTAAGAATTTTGTTTTTCCATTTTTGTAACGATATTTTATGATTTAACAATAGAGGGGATCAAATCCAAAATAAAAGCACATTTAATAGCACTGTTCATCTTTGTGTTTCATCAAAAGCATAATCCTTAAAAGTGTTGTGTCCTTATCTTCATTTGTTTTTTTGTTACCTATTCCCCCTCCTCATTGTGTGCGCCATTCCTCGTCTGATTCAGCTGCCATGTGTTGCGTTCAAATCAGACACCCTTCTTATATCCCCTCTTTCTCCTCTCAGAGATCTCACTGGCTCCTTGACCCTTTCTTTTCAGACTGAGTCTTTTCTTCTCTGGAGTGTGTGGAACTGTCTTATTCCCCCAGCTCTATTCCTTTCTGGAGATAGTGGTTGTCAGGAACTGGGAGGCTCTCTACGGTCCCGCTAGCTCCTAGCTCACCGACGCACAACTGCGTGTGCTGCTTGAGGACTGTTGCTGCTTCAACTGGTACTAAACCTGTAATTGAGTTATTATCTGAGTATTTAATCTGGCATTTGGGTACTTCTGCACCAATTTTAGAAACATTTCAGTCTGGTTTTAAAACCCACCAGAGTACTGAGACTGCACTGTTGAAGGTGTTTAATGATGTTTTTTTTTTTAGCAACTGCCTCGGGTCACTGTGTCGTTCTGGTGCTGTTTGACCCAACAGCAGTCTTTGATATAGTGGATCATAAAATCCTTCTATCCCGCATGAAATGCTTGCTTGACATTCAGGGCACTTGAGTAGCTTAGATCATACCTCACTGAAAGGAGTTTTTGCGTCAATGTTAGAACTGCTGAGTCTTCTGTAAGGCAAGTCACATGTGGAGTACCTCAGGGTTCTATTTTCGGCCCCCTCCTGTTCACTTTATTTACTACCTCTTTGCACAATCTTTCGTTAGCATGGCATTTCATTTCATTTGTATGCAGATGAGTGCCAAATCTATCTGCCTTTGAAGCAAGAGAGCTTTTAACCTACATTGATGTTATTAAAATATAAAAAGTTCATAGACATCCATGGCTTAATTTCAAGACTTAGCACTGGGAAAAGGTGGCCTGTCCTATCCAGGTTGGTGGAGAGCTCCAGCCACAGGTGAAGGAGTTGAAGTATCTCGGGGTCTTGTTCACGAGTGAGGGGAAATTGATAGATGGATCGGTCATTGTATCGGTCCATCGTGTTGAAGAAGGAGCTGAAGTGAAAGGTGAAGCTCTTTATTTACCAGTCGATCTATGTTTCTACCCTCACCTATGGTCATGAGCTCTGGGTCATGACAGAAAGAATAAGACTCTGGATACAAGCGGCCAAAATGAGTTTCCTCCGCAGGGTGGCTGGGCACTCCCTCAGAGGTAGGGCGAAAGCGATAATTGGAGGAGCACAGATACCTGGAGGAGCTCCGAAAAGAGCCGCTGCTCCTTCGCATCGAGAGGAGTCAGCTGAAGTGGCATGGGCATCTGTTCCGGATGCCTCCCGGGGGAGGGGTTTCGGGCATGTCCACCAGGAAGGGGCCCTAGGGAAGACTCAGGACACACTGAAGGGACTATCTCTCTCGGCCGGCCTGGGAACGCCACAGGGTCTCTTCTGAGAAGCTGGAGGAAGTGTCTACTGAGAGGGAAGTATGGGCGTCCCTGCTTATGAGACTTAGCAAGAGATTATGCTGTTCGAACCAAGATATGCTTCCAGAAGGGAGATTTTGACTTGCTCAATCAATTTGTGAAACCAATTTAGGGATGAGATTGGACAGCACTCTCACATTTAAGGCTCAAATAAAGTCAGTGGTAAAGACCAGTTTTTCCAGGTGAGACAGCTGGCCAAGGTAAATTCACCTTTTTCACGACATCACTTTGAGATTTGTATCCATTATTTTTATAATGTCTTGTTAGGACCACTGTTAGACTTGATTTCCCGACTCCAAATAGTCCATAATCCTAAGCGGTTACTCATTGATTTTAAAGTTGTTCCATTTACTGTTAAATGTCTCCATACCTGGCCCCTGGATAGCTTGCTGCAGCCCTAAGCTCCTTCACACTTCTTTAGAACTCTCACTACTTGTGGTCTCGAAGACAAAGAGGAGGCTTAGAGGTGATCATGCCTTTTCTGTGGCTGCCCCAAAACTGTGGAATTCGCTGCCTTTGCATATCCGGCATGCAGACTTTTAAGGAATTTGCTTTTATTTTAATTTAGTGCCTTTGGTTTGTCAGGTACAACACTTTGGTTAACAAGGTTGTGCTATAGAAATACAGTTGTATTGTATTGTAACAAAAAATCTATTCTGATTGCTTTCCTGTTCATTGGTTTGGCACAACGTAATGGTAATTCTTAAAGAATACAGTGACATTCACGAGGAAACCAAATGCTGAAGATTGGGAGACCATTTGTTTCTCCTTTTTGGATTTCAGCAGTCTGTTACATGATATCTCTGAACTCTTTAAAATTGTTTTCAGCAGTCAATCGTACATTTTTAGCTAGCTCATGCATTTGCAACTCAATCTTTGACTTCTGGCTACCATGACGTCATGTGCACACCTTCTATAGAATGTGATGCGCCAGATTCAGTCTGTATTTGGAAAATCCATGAATCACTTTTCTTGCATTCAGTTGTATGAAGCACAATATAAAGAAGATCTGTACAGATTCAATGTGAATATTTTGCTAAATGTATTTCCTCTGACTACTGTGGTGCTGTTCACGAGCTGTTATCAGCTGATGGTGAACTTCATTCACTGCCACATCCATCAGTGCTTCACGTGAGCAGCAAACACACACAGATGTCTAACAGAACTGTGCCTGTGGCTGTGTTTATTCCCTCTTTCACAGCACTGGAGTTAATAATCCTGAACGTTCTGACTGTGTTGATCAGGCTGGAGATTTACCTAGACCTGACAGATGACATTTCACCTTCCACCACTGTTTCGAACAGAAGAAAAGGCTGAACAGTAGGAAACTGAGCAGCTGTCAAAAATTTAATGAGACTAATTATAATGCTCAACACAACTCCGTCACGACTGAAACCCCAGCTGTCAGTTAAAAGAGAAATCTGCCTCACTGATTTGCTTTGTTCGCTTATTTAGAATTCATGAACTTTTTTGTGTTACTTAGCAATGTGTAGATAGTTTAGAAAGCAAGTATGTACTGTAAGTCTCTCAAGAGGAGATTTCAACCAAACACTGCAGAGTTTTTACAATTTGTGGTTTTAACTTTATGAGGTTTTCTTTATGACATTCAGGAAGTTCTGTTATTTTTTAATGGGAAAAAGGTAACTGTTGAGCCCAGAGTACACTGAAAACTTTTATCAGATATTCAGGATAAAACAAGAATTTTATTCAATTAGAAGGTTGCCGGTTCAAGGCTTGCCAGTGACTTTCCTGCAAGAGGTTTGCATGTTCTCACTGTGTTTGCGTGGGTTTCTTATGAGTACTTTGGTTTCCCCCACAATCCCCAAAAACATGCATCAGATCCGCTTAGGAGTGAATGTGCGTGTTGCCCTGCGATAGTCTGGTGACCTTTCCAGGGTGTAGCTCTGCTTCTTGTTCTTGAAGTGACCTTGAAGCAGCAGTAGATCTAAAATCTGTAGCAGAGCTGAGCACTGACGGAACTAGAAAAAGATAGCCAGCTTAGTTGTTTGTTCAGATATTCTGGCCAAAAACAGAGTGGTCTCTGACTTGTTGACACAGGCTTCCAGTTCCAAAATGGGACAGGTTCTGATTGGTAGTTCTGCTGTGCACCCGAAGTAACGGAGACTAGTTTCGGACAAAGAACTCTGAGCCATTCTGCAAAAAATATCCAGTTTTTGTCGGCAGCATGGTCCCCCATTGATTAATAGGCCCCCAGATGTTGAGTCTCCAGAAGAAATATTCAAACAAATTCAGACCCAGGACATCCGAGTTAGGGAGAAAGTCATCTGTACTCCTCCAGAGATGTAGTCCTCAATGTTGTCCTTGCCGGGCTGATAGTAGTTGGTACTTTAGGAATAGATTAACATGATTTATTCACAGAAACAATAGTATTATAAAGAGAAGGTATTAGGGGTGTAACGGTTCACGGTATGTATTGAACCGTTTCGGTGCGGCCTGTTTGGTTCGGTACACTTGCGTACCATTTCGGTATATTTTTTTTATTAAATAATATAAATTTATTATTAGCGCGATATTAAGCGCAGCGGAACAATGTTCTTAGGCGAGTTTCCAAACGGACGCTATTGAGTGACGCACAGTAGAGCTGCACGGATAGCTGTGAGAAATGGCAACAGCGAAAGAGAAGCCAGAGCTTGAAGACCCTCCCACCTCACTATGGTCTCCTGTTTGGGAACACGTTGGCTTCTCTGTTAAAATACATAACGGGGATAGACGAGTGGATAAATTTAAAGTTGTATGCCGACATTGTTCCACGGAGATCTAACATTTTCTACTGCTGGAGATATTGTCACTGCAACCAGATCTGTGCTCTCTTCAGAAAAAGTGGATAGGTTAATCTTTTTAGCCAAAAACTTAAAACTAGTAAATAGTTAGTTTTGTTGATATAGAAGCTGAAGCTGTTGCTAGTGTTAAAAGTTTTCAGGTCCTAACTAGTTGCAGTATTTAATTTTTATTTAAAAAATGTGTATTTCTTTATAAAGAGTGCAATTTATTTAAAATATCACCCAAATGTGTCACTTTTACATATTTTATGCAAGAATTCTATTGTGTATTGGCAGCTTTTCAAAATAAAGATTTTGTATTGGCAGCTTTTCAAAATAAAGATTTTGTAAGTTCTTATTGTTTTGTACCGAAAATTAATCGAACCGAGCTCTTCAAGACATCGAACCGAATACGATTTTAGCGTACCGTTACATCCCTAGAAGGTATGATGAAGGACCAGTAGGAAACCGCATGATATTCAAACATTGACAGGTGATATGACAATGAAAAGGAAACACTAACAAGTAAAGACAAGAACATGCAAAGCTAGACCTAGAATGTGTATTGTATGGTACGGATGTTTTTGTGACATTTAAACGTGAACAATAACTTTCTCTGCTGTCTTGATACTGTATGGGCACGTCTTTTGTGCATTTCTGAAGATTAGAAATGTCCGTACTCTTCGGATGAGAGCAAAGCTCGAGGAATACTGTGAGGTGAGTCACTTGTGTTTCGATTTGCAGTAAATCAGGAAAATCTCATCAAACAATAATTATGTCATGGCAGAAATGCAGGCCATACCTCTTTTGAGACACATGTACTGCCCAGGACACACCAAACCACATCTGCAAGTGTTCTTAGGAACCAAAAGGTTTTATATTAATTCCTGGATATAAAATTAAGCAGAAATGGATGGCAGGCCCCAGAGTGAAACTGCTAATTTACTTATAACCTCGCTTTATTGATTTACTTGGTTCTGTTTGCTGTTTTACTGTATCTTATATTATGACTCTTGAGTTCACACACACTATAAAGCACTTTGTTTCACCTCAGAATGTCTTGATTTTACTTTCAAGCATGCAAGACCTCTCTCTCTCTCTGAAAAACTGCTCAGGACAGTGGCTCTCATGTGTATAATAATCTTGGATATCACAGGAGCTGACAGATCGAGGTTATGACACACTTTCTGTTGAGTTTAGATAACTGTTTTTCTTGCGTTTCTTCCGGACTGTTTTTATGAGGAGTTCAGCTGGGATGCATTAGGTTCTTTGTCTTTCTCCTCTGAAGGATACAAGTATGTGGAGCAGAGTTTTTGGGAAATGGCACAGGACTTCTGGGACATTTGATTCCGGAGCGTGTCGTGATGCATTGACCTGCGCTTTGTTTTTCTTACTTTCACTTTAAAGTGTTTTTAAGAGCTTTCTTTACTCTTAAACTGCAGTACAATTGACAGCTTGATTCTGATGTAGTCTGAGGGGCAGTTATTCACAGCCAGAGGCGGACTTACCGATTGCCTACGGTGCCATTATTAATACTTTATAACTTTAATCTTTTTAATCCCATATGGGGAAATGACATAAAAGTGTGTATGAAATTTCTCATAGCCCCCTGAAACCTATTCCATGAGTTTCTTTTTTAAGTAAAAAGAACAGGCTTTTGATAGTAACATCAAATGTCAATACTTTTTTTTTGACTAATTTGTGTAAAGGAGTAACGTATTTGGACATGTATAAAAGCAAATAAATCTTCAGATTTTTTGTGAAGTTAATGTCTAGAGCACTCTACACTCTAAACCCTAAAGTTGAATTAATTTAAAACATTTAGATACAAAAAACATAAAATACAAACAATTTGTACATGTACTCCAATCTTTTTGTTTGTTGAATGATTTTCATTGCGCTTTTCCTTGTACTGAAATGTACAATTTGAATGTACTTTTTAAGAGCTTGTTTAAGTTTCAATTTGATGGTGCAAACAACAAGGACGATTTTGATTGGCTCTTCGATGGAGAATCGGAGACCCACCAGCAGCTTCAAGCGAGAGACGACACCGAGAGTTTTGAACTGTAAGCTACACTTAAAAATAAATAAAGATTAGCCATTAATAATTTAATTTCTTTGTATTATATTCAGCACTTGACTTAATTGGAAATGTATGGAAACATGGAAAATGTAAATATCGAACAAACTCGGGACTGAGCATTTGAACAGCCCACGACGGCTGAAAACAGCCTGTCTCAAGAAATTAGTTTATTGTTGTCTATAACTCAATAAACTACATAACGTTACTTGTGGCTGCTTTTTAACAGGATTAGGTAAGTGCATTTCGCCAATGTGAGTCATTTATAACGTTAAAGTTAAACCAACGTGTTAACATTACTGAGATTAAAAGTGTTAGTATTAAAAGTTATTTTCAATGTTTTTATGTTAAACATTAAACATACCGAACTTCTAACCTTTCCATATACCCATGAGCAGTCATTTCCGATGTAACGTTAGTTTCCTCCCGCATCCTTTACAGCTTGTGTTAAATGTGATATTTAACGTTAGATAACGGTAATTACTGAACTGATAGCAGTATATTATATGTTGCTTTAATGATTATTTGCATGCTGCAGTGCATGTTGTCACATCAATCTTCTTCTACTTTCAGCTGTTCCCAGTTTAGGGGTCGCCACAGCGAGTGGATCCTCCACTCTTGCACCAACTAACTTCATGTCCTCTTTCAGCACATCCATATATCTCGTCTTTGGGCTTCCTCTTGACCTCTTGCCTGGCATCTCCATCTCCAACATCCTTCTACCAATATAACCTCTATCCCTCCTTTGCACATGTCCAAACCATCTCAACCTGGCCTCTCTGACTTTGTCTCCAAAACAACCAACCTGAGCTGTCCCTCTGATGTGTTCGTTCCTAATCTTGTCCATCCTTGTCACTCCTAAACTGAGACTCAAGATCCTCATCTCTGCTACTTCCATCTCTGCCTCTTGTCTCTTCCTCACTGCCACAGTCTCTAACCAATACTCCATGGCTGGTCTCACTACTGTTCTGTACACCTTTCCTTTGATTCTTGCTGACACTCTTCTGCCACACAACACCCCTGACACTTTTCTCCAACCTGCCTGCACTCGTCTCTTCATCTCTTTTCCACACTCCCCATCGCACTGGACTGTTGACCCCAAATACCCAAAGCCCCCTTGTAACCTCACTGTTCTACTTCCCTCCCTCTCATTTAAACATATGTATTATGTCTTACTATGACTGACTTTCATTCCTCTTCTTTCTAGAGCTGACCTCCAACTTTCCAGGTGTTCCTCCACCTGCTCTCTGCTCTCACTGTCTGACCTGATCTTTATACCTGTCCATCATCATAGCAAACAAGAACGGACACAAAGCTGATGCTTGATGTAGCCCCACCTCCACCTTGAACTCCTCTGTCTGACCTACAGCACATCTCACTGCTGTTTTACTCCTCTCATTCATATCCTGAACTACTCTGACATACTTCTCTGCCACTCCTGACATCCTCGTACAGGACCATAGCTCCTTTCTTAGCACCCTGTCATATGCTTTTTCTAAATCCACAAAGATACAAGTAGCTTGTGTTGTTCTGAACTGGTTCCCTCTGTTCTTATTACCATCATCGAAATGAGGTGCTGTCTTACCTGGAGCATCTTAGCCTTCTGCATCAAGCCTATGCCCAAGCTTTTCAATATAGTAGCTTGATGTGGAATTTCCAAAAATTATAGATGTGAACCGTTGGGTTTGTGATCGCTGGTGTGGTTGCTGGAGTGATGTTATAGAAATTTGAGCATCTCCACCCTGTGCAAAACAAAAACCTACACAAACTAATGAGAGATTAATCTAAGACATGCAAAAATATAACCATATGTACGACCATTCTTTCAGTGGAAAGATTTTCAGAGGAAGCCAGTAAATAAGATGTATGACAGGAAGTCATAGCACAATCAATCAAGAAAAAAAGTGGAATCCAACAGGGAAACAACGCTCACTTTATAAACAGGCTACGCACACAGAGACAGTCACCTATCAGAGTGACTGTCCACACGAGGCGGAACACTCACGTAGGTGCAGAGATAAACACAGCACTAACGATGCAATGGGGTAAGTCCCTTACGCTTGTCCACTGAGAGTCCAGATAGCTGTTCTTTGAGTTGCAGAAGCAGCCGCGTGACTCAGTTGAACTTGAGAATGATCGGAGGTAAGTGAAGTGCAGTAGGTTAGTATTCAGGGGATGCAAATACCACCAGGCAAGAGCAAAGGAGCACACCGGTTAGGGCCCTAAAAGGTGAGCTCAACTCAGGAACCAAGCCAACGCTGGAGATTGCACACCAACAGGAACACTCAAGCTCAAGGTTCAAATTCCATTGACTTGAAAGGGATTGTATGTGGTGCACGGTGAACAGAAGCTCTCACCTGCATGGTGTGATACACAATTTCACTCTGACGGAAAGTTCAGCTTGAAGGAAATTTGACCTGCAATATTGGGTCACGTGATATCGGCTCCCCGTTCGACTCGTCTGTTCTGATCTGTACACATCGCCCCTCCCCCCTCAGTGTTGATTCAAAATGGGGTCTTAACAGTCCAAGAAAGTGAAAACTCAAGTCTGATCTGAGAAGAATCAACAAAAGAAGGCAGACAGAAAGAGGAGCGCTGTTTGGAGTTATTGTACTGTATTAGTCGAAAACAAAGCTAGCTGCATGTTTATGGTGTTTCCCACAGTAACGGACAGATGTTCTACCAACATTTGAGAAGTCACCATCAAATGGAAAATGAAGGAATTTTTATTACTGCCCCAAGTTCCCTGTGTAATTTTCAAATGATAAGTCGATGGTTTTCCACTAGCTACAACTATTTGTTTACAAATAGTCACTCTGGGACTATCTTCATTTAAATATAATGTTATAAAATTTTTGAACGTATTAGCATTAAATGCTCAGAAAGTTATGATAGTTTAAAAAATGTAATAAATTCTAGATGTAAAATTGAATCAACTGTGATTTATGCCGTTTTAATTAAAGTGGAAACTTTCAGAGGCTCAAGTCTCAGTACGAAGCTAAAGCTAACTTTTGTCTTAAATCAAGTGGAAAACTAAACAGTAAATCAGTTAATTCAGTAAAATTGTTTATTTTATGCTATGTTTATTTAAAACCGCAGTGTAGTGTTGCTTAAAAACATTACAAGAGTGATATTCCATCTAACCCACTGTTTAGTTCTGTAGTTAAACTGGGAGCTCAATATGAAGAGTTTCAAAATGAAGTGCAAAGATTTCTGAAGCACAATATACATTGAGAATTTTTTTTTACTTGACTTTTTTTTTCATCAAAATGTTTTACTTTCAGAATATGGTTCTTTGCTGAAAAAAACTATTAATAGGAATAATAAGAATTATTTAATGAATGAATCAATGATTATTCTACATGATTTGTCTGGTCCGGCCCCCAGAAGCTCAAATTGTGCACCATGCGGCCCGCGACCTCAAATGAGTTTGATACCGCTGGTTTAGAAACACAATGTGGGCAGAGTTGTTTTGATGGACAGACTGTAGACTAGTTTTGAGTCAAACTTTTGATTAGTTGTTCTGAACTGATAATTGGCTTTTAAAAATTAATCTTTATTGAAATAGATTTTTTTTTTTTAATTCTCAAATTGTCCGTGAATAAATGAATCCTTCCCCTTTTGGATTAGTTTCCCTGCACCACTGCCACATATCGCAATGACTAAAATTGACTGATGTCTTGAAATAAGATGTGCTTAGGTGTAATAACTCTAGTACGGGTGAAGTAATTGACTCCAGATCATTGATTCGCTAGAAAATATTGCACACCTCGTTGTGAGGATCTCATCACTGCTATGCACATTTTATTTTTCAGGGAAATCATTGATCAGTGATCAATTGTTCCTTTCATTTATACAAAGCTTGCAAAGCCCTGTTATGCTTCAAATTCTGAGATTTAAAAACACATTCAATTTAAGTTTAGGAAAGCATATATAAATGTGCTTTACAACAGCAACCACAATGATTGTGCATATAACTGTCACTTTTTAATTTAATTCATTAATCAAATGCCAGCTTTTCTTAATTTCATTCCCAGGGCTAGAATATGAAGAAATTGTATGTGATTTCAATCAAAAACAGAGACGTTTTGAGTAAAAGAATCAAATTTCCCGTACAATTCGACCAATGTGAACACCATATTATTAAAAATAAAAAAACGTCATGATCCCTTTAAAATAACACTTGCATAATCCCAGTTATCACCATTGCCTTTTGACAATAAATTGACTGGAAAGGTCACGTGTCAAGCTGCAATAGTGCAGAACAATGTGCCGTCTACTGGCGGAATAAAAAACAGCTCTATTTCATGTCATGGTCAACAGTGCTGACAGCCTGCATATTATTTGGCCCATTGCACATTTGAACATTGACAATTTTGAACATTTGGACATGTCCGGTCCAAAATTTTGCAATAATAACACAAACAGTAATAAAGAAAATTGCAAAATTAAGTGTTTTTTTTTTTTTTAAACCACGGCGGGTGATGGTCACAAGGTAAAAATGTTTTCTTTTTGAAAAACGAAAGCTTTATCTAAACATAAGGGACAATTAAATAATGTCAGTCTATGATCTTTGATGCCTGTACATCGGTGTGATAATTTTTTTGACATTCATTCACATTTTAATTGTTGAATAATTGATCTCTCCCTAAGAGAGTATGATCTCTTTTAAGAGCAGTTTGTTAGCAATTAATTCTTGGTGACTGCTAAGTGCACTTGTTTTTCTGCGAGAATCAGACAGCTAACATCAGAGGACTGCTTGCGCTCTTCCCTCAGAAGTGCTCGACAGCGCTTCAGAACATTTAGTATTCAGACAACATGATTATTAATATATATGGTTATAACTACAAGATCGTGTGGGCTGAGCCTTGCTGGAGGAAGGAGAGAGAGGGGTAAATAGACCAGGCTAATCCACAATATTACCACCAAGAGGCTGGTAGAAGAGTGGGGGTCTGCAGGGAAAAGCAATAAATAACAGGAAATCCAATGAGCAGAAGCAATAATGGGAGGTTTTTCTTCTGGCGTCTGCTAATTGAGAGATACTGTTAGCACTGAACGTATTGAGCAGGTTTAAAGGTGTAGTTCATCTAAAAATCAAATGAATCAGCTCACGTGACAACAGGGATTGAGCCTGGGGCAATGGGGGATGCTTGGCTGTGTACGTGACATGAAAAAAAGAGGCTTCAGTGGTGTTCTAGAGGAGAAGGAGATGCTTTAGTTTAGTGTTTGACATGAGGGTGGGGGATTCATTTTGAATCTTCATTTTGTGACAACGATCCCTTTAAAGGCTGCTTGAAACAGCAAAACAAGTTCAGAGAGAATATTTAACAGGCTAAGCTCTTGAAAACCCTCAATGGGCCGAATTTATTACACATATTTACCTAACAAAATGTTTATGTTTAAAGGGTTTCTATAAACACAGGGCTAAAATAACGTCCTCTTATGACATGCGCCATTGGAAAGCTTTCCAAAAGATTTATCTACAATGCTCCCGGAAACGTAAGTGATTCGAGATCGATGAACTCTAGGAAATCCACGCAAGTCATGGTGGGGTGAGTATAGCTGAGGCTCCATGAGACACCGAACCAAGTGAGTAACAGGAGATAGAATACACAGATAAGGAATCCAGGTCATGAGCCGTAGATCTGGCAATCTTTTTGCCATAGGAAGAGATTTGTCTTGTTGTTCATGTTACATGTTTGGCATATAATAGCTCTTAAACTGCTGTTTTAAACTTTTACACAGTTGATATAAAATATTTTACAACAGTATTTGGTTCAGAATCTTTTTTTCTAGATCTTCCTCTCTTAAAATTGGGTGCGTCTTATATGCCGGTGCGTCTTATATGGTGAAAAATATGGTTATTAGTAACTGTTAAGATGATTATAATGTATTAAGAAAAGTACAAAAAGGAACACAATC
Organism: Danionella cerebrum; assembly: GCA_007224835.1. Classification (NCBI taxonomy): domain Eukaryota; kingdom Metazoa; phylum Chordata; class Actinopteri; order Cypriniformes; family Danionidae; genus Danionella; species Danionella cerebrum. The sequence continues at coordinate 87,910 of SRMA01027210.1, read as the reverse complement.
TGATTATTTGGGTTGTGTAATCACTTTTTACAGTTCATTAATAATAGGACTTCCTCTGACTGAAGTAACCGTCCTGTCAGGTGCTTCCGGACTCTCGTCTCTTATGCTCTCTCTCGATCAACACAGAAGTATTATGCTTGGATGCATACCCAGAAATCGGTGCATCAATTTTAAAAACGCATGTACATCTTGGCGTTTCAATCCAGGTTTTTTTTTATGTGATTTTTCAGAATGTGCATTAAAATATGTGGATGGAAATGCAGCTAATCAGGTGGAGGCACACAGGAACAGACCTGATATTTTTGAAGAGAAAACTAATTTTGTTCATTTTGAACTAAGGTTAAACTTAAAATTCTGAACAAATACAGTGCTCTGAATACTGTACTGAAGCGCTGTGCATACTGTATGTAGATGGTGTGATATTCAACTTTAGCAATACATTAAACATACATTTCCTATCATTTAACTCATTAAATAGATTCTATTGTACCCTGAAATGACAATGGCAAGTCTGTCCATGCAACAATTCCTTTGTCCATATTCTCAAATGACCAGAATAAGCAGACAATTGAAAGCTTGAATTAATGTAAATGTGGATTTTGTCTTTTATCACTCAAGCAAAGCTAAATGCTCCAAATCAAAATAAAGATAGTGGGAACCATGCTTCATGCTTTGTTTCCTGGACAAAGATGGCCAAGTACACCTGATAATCCACGAATTTGGAGCACACAGAACATGTGACCCAGCACAGAGCATGCATCTCTGCACAAAACCCGACTCAACAGCGCTTTCCAAACATAGCATGTGTTTATGTGACGTGCTAAGGAGAGAAGAGCAGACAAGCAAAACTGCAGCAAACCCCGACAGGAAAGAAGGCAAGCGCCTGCGATCTGGAGGAGCAGCGGAGCAGGGTGATTTGCATAAGCCTTCGCTTTCATCTGCCAAAGCACAGCAGAAGTTTTCAGAGTGCTTTGTGTGTTTATCGTTTCAATGTGCAATTGCATATAACTCACTTTCACACTGCTCAACCTCCGTCCTATGGGGACAGAACTCTTAAGGTATTTAAGATAAATAGATTTGTGATTCACATTGAAATGGTTAAGAAATGCAAAGGCGTGTAATGATGTACTCTGCTCACGATACGTATCACGATATGTATTTATTTCTTTACAAGATTACTCCGTCAGGGTGTTCCAGCATACACTGGGGCAAAGGTAAGGTACACCCTAGTTGCCAGTCAAACACATTTGCTGCTGAGTGAGGTTGTTCTGGGGATTCCGATGGTATATTTACACTTTTATCTAAAGCGACTTACAGGAAAAAAACAAACAAGACATTTGTATCAAAGGGTCAGTTCATCATCACCTCTGTATCATGAAACTGGAAGATGTCCAATTTCTGGACAGAAGCTTCTGGTTATGGATGAATGGAGGTACAGCTGTAGATAATGGGCCTTTCAAGTGATGACACTCAGACAGTCTGTTATGGATATTCGAATTATTGAGTCATCAGGATGAACGGACAGGTGGAGTCGAGTGTCGTTGACCTAACAATGGAAGGAGAACCTATGTCTGTGAATGATAAGATCCAGGAAATTGGTGTAGTTTCAGAAGAGAAGAGGACCAGGAGTTGATCCCTGTGGAACACCTCTGAGCAGTTACTGCGTCATGGACACTCAACTCTGGCTTAGGTCCTATTTAATTGGCAGATCCTACAGTCCAGGGCAGTGTCTGCAATTCCCTTAGTTGCAAGTTTGGACAGAAGGATCTGATGACTAACTGAGTCAAAGGCTGCAAAGAGGCTCACCAGGATAAGTACTAATGCTTCAGAGTTCACTCTAGCGAGTCTCCTATGAATATCCACTCTTGAATAGCTTGTGGTTCTCATTGTGTTTTCCATTCTTTATCATAGTAGATTGTGATAGAATACACTTAATTGCTTAAAGTGTATACCTAATATGAGAAGCTAATTGCTCTGCTTTCACAAAAAACACTAGCAGAGAATCTCACTGCGTGTGAAGGCATCCATTTTCACTAACTCTCAAACAAGGACCATTGTTTGTTTTATCTTTTTCTTCTGGCAATACTGACATTCTGAAATCTCAGTCTCCTGGGATCTCCCAGCAAGAGGTAGGGGTACACCCTGGACAGGTTATCAGTCTATCACAGGACAACACATATATTCACCTCTAAAACCACGAAGTGAACATGCAAACTCTTTCCAGGATTCACTGACGAGCCTCGAGGCGGAAAACTGACAACCCTCTAACTGAAAGTCCACAGTACTACCATATTGCCTTATATTGTTTATAATTATTTGTTTACAATAAAGCTTACATTTTGTTGTGTTTTTATTCATTAAAATTTTTTGGTAGTATTTTTCTGTTTTTATTATAAATTATATTTAGTTAGACAGATTTTGTGTATAGAAAAAAAAATTCTGAGTGAATTTTCAATCTGTTTCAATCTTTTTAATATTTTTCTATCTGGTTCTGTCTATTTGTATATATCATATTTTTTCTTATTATTTAATTTCTCTAATGCTAATCATCATTTATTTGCTAATTTATTTGGAATATGCTTACAATTGCAGCGTCTCGCCATCTACTACAACACTGACTGGAGGACCAGTAATTGTTTCTCTGTAAATGAATGCAGTTAAGTGAATGCCACTCTGACCCTGGTGAAAGGAAGTGGCATTTGATCTCCTGGGACTAGTTTCTGTGAAATTGCCAGTGGCTCCTGTGCCTTTGCTTGACGCAGATTAAACAAGGAGCCAGGAGCCATTCGTCACTGCTGTGTGAGGAACGCTGGGGTTCGACACCTCAGCCAGACACTCAGCCACCTCATTAGAATCAGACCTGGAGTCGGAGATGCTACACACATGCTCTCACACAGTGCAGACACAGATACCCAGATATACACAGAAATACATGCTCAAAAAGGAGAAAAAGTAACCACTATGGGCACTCCATGGACATTCACAATGCCAGTGGAAACTCCAGAATGCTAATTACACGGGGAAAGGTGTAATGAAATTAAACTGATATTCTCTTGAACCAGGTTGGGAAGCCTTTTCTGTTCATAAGAGCAATTTTACTGGTGTTCCTTGAACATAGATTCAAAATCAACACCTTTAGAACCAACCAAATTGAGGCACAAAATAAAAAAAAATAAAAAAAATGTGCAGGGCCACACAGTTGCGAAGTAGGCAGCACTGTGGCCTTCCAGTTAGAAGTTGGTTCGAAGCTCACCATTGCATGTTCTCACTATTCTTACATGGATTTACTCCGGGTACAACGGTTTCCCACCAGATAAAGGTTAATTGAATCATCTAAAATCCTTAGCTGTGAATGAGTGTTGTCCTGCAATCGACGGGGGACCTGTCCAGAGTGTACTCCCACCTCTCACCTGAAGAGGTGGGTGTACTAGCAAATCTCTGTGACATCAAGTGCCTAATTGCCCTAATTATAGTGACCGTATTTGTTTACCCCTCAGTCTGTGCCGTATTGCTGTGTGAAAAGTCATTTGGAATCTATGGTGTGTGAGGTATGGCTCAACCACCATTGGAATCCCTTCGTTAGTTGTCTTTTGCTTGGTTGTGTTTTCACTCTGTCCCCAAAGACTAGAGATCGATGGAAGATGGTCCATTGGAACAACAGTACAGTGGTACTCTGAGATAGGAAATTAATCCGTTCCAGGATGACGTTCATATTTTGAACATTTCGTATCTCGAAGCAAGTATTACATGTAAAACGCCTCTCACGTGCAGCGGCTCTCAGAAAAAACAGTATAAGTTGATGAAAAAAAGGGAAAGATGAAGTAACAAGAGAAAAATCAAGTAACATTTCTTCAATCCTTAAATCTACACATTGGTAATGTAATAAATGATAATACAACAGAATAAAACACATGCAAAATACGTAATATGTACACAAATATGAAACCTTACCTTGAGAATGAAGCGGAGGAGGTGGAACGGATGGCTGAAAACATTACGGCACTGCGAATGAAAGTTAACTTTCTCGAGATATTTCACAAATCACTAACACAAACGGTTTCAAGCACAAGCGCAGACAGATCCGATCATACTGGAGAAAGCTCTTCTGAGAACTCATCACAGGGTTTCTCTAAGTTGTTCTACAGAACAGCACTTTCCATGTTATAAACGTTATTTCTTTTACGACACCTTGACTCTAACATTTGTTATAGTACATTACTGGTAATCTATACATAATGTTTTGCTCGATTTAAAACTGCTTTAAAGTGTTTTGAAGTGTATTTCTTCACATCTTGATGCAAAAACTTTCCCGCGGGACCTTTTGTATCTTGAACAAAAAAAACACATGTAGAGTATGAGGAAGAGTATAAACAGACTGCCTCACCCGAGCAAAATCTACAACTTCCACCCTAGCTCCCGGGCATACGTGTATGCTGCGTGCGCTCACAGCTCTGGCAATTACAGTTTCAGCAGTAGAGTCTTCCAGGCAGAAACATACAAACACATTCACAGTCTGGCCGTTTTTATTACAAGCCTTGCTCCCACAGAATCCAGTGAAACTGTGAATATATGCACACAGACACACAAAATATCGCTTGCCAAGAGCCAAAAGCACCGAATATGTGTGTCCACTGGTCAGCCCATGCATCACAATGCTCTTAGGCAAAACACTCATTTGCAACTTGTCTGTTTCCGCAATGTGCAGTTTATAATAACAGTAATTTTAATCATCTTTATACCAGATGGTATATATTATAGTTCATATAATATATTTGTGATTTTCTTTTTTAGAGAACACTTCAAATGCAACAATTAGCGATAACAGAATTCAGAAATGAAAAGCTATACATGAAATGGTTTGTTTAAAAATCAACATAAATGATGTGCTGCAAAACCAAACATCCAGCCTTAGGGGTGGTGCCTCCTAAAACTCTGGTCACAGAACACAGAGCCCTTAGAGGACGTTACTCTTAATCCAACATGAAAAATATTTAATTAATAGGAAGTCACTGATCTCCTAGTCCGCCCAACATTAGGGTTCCAACCAGACAGGCCTTGCATTCTCCGAGTATTAAAGAGGCTTGCACAGGGGTTCAGTTCCAGGGATCTCAGCATGAGGTGAACACAGTGGCCAGACCCCATTCGGGTGGTCATGGTTCCAGCGCTCACCACTGTGCTGCGTCCATGTGGCGTTAAGATCTACCTGATTTTCTGGGTTCTGGGTTGGTTTTTGCCATCCTGGAGGCGAGTCTCGCTTGTTCATGTTTTATGTTGATGTTTCCTCAGGGTTGGTTGCAGGAAGGGAAGTGATACTAAAGTGAAAATGAAGTTCGATAGTGTGTGTGTGTGTGTGTGTGTGTGCGTGTGTGTGTGTGTGTGTGTGTGCGTGTGTGTGGCTTTTTTGTCCTACCTACAATGCCTGGGATGGTTTCCTTAGGGATCCATTCATCTTCTAATCTGCTTTTTATTCCCTTTCAGGGTCGCTACAGGTCCATCACAAGGGACATTCACACAAGGGGAATTTTGATTATTCAATTAATCGTATGTTTTTGGGATTGTGGGGGACAAAACACTTCTTTCTAGGAAGGTCACCGGTGAGCCTTGAACAAACAATCTTCTAACTGGAAGGTCACAGTGCTACCCACTGCACCACCTCCTGAGGGATCTCCTCATAAACTAAAGCATCTACCAACTTCTGAAGAGCCTGTGGTGGTAGATTGACTGGGATGTCTGGGGAATGGGTGGACAGTCTTGTGGGAACTCCTGACACACTGCAGCCACATGAAAGCCTAGAACTTGCATTAGGAGGAATCCAGGGCCAACCCTGCTGGCATGTAGTTTCTCATGAGATCTGAGGTTCTCATCTCAGTAACTAATGGCAGTCCTCTTGTGAGCTTATGAAGGGCTTTGTGATCTTTCAAAGAAATGGTCTATACCAGACATGTCAAACTTAGGCCCGCGGGCAAAATTTGCAGACGGTCCCTAAGTGATTCCATGTCAGCGGGTTGCTCATAGACGGTAATGTGTTTCTGCGAATGCCGATGGAAACTTGTTTTGATAAAAAACATTTTGTAGATTGTCCGCTACCTGGGCAGCGTTGTTAGCTAGGATGGGGGAGCAGATGAGGACATCAGGAGCCGCATAAACAAAGCCAGGCATGCCTTCAACACCTTACGTCCCATCTGGAACTCCACAGCCCTTTCACAACAAACCAAAATCCGTATTTTCAACACCAACGTGAAAGCAGTCTTGCTTTATGGCTCAGAAACCTGGAGACTGACCGTGACAACCACAAGAAAGCTCCAAACCTTCATTAACCGCTGTCTCCGAAACATCCTGCAATTCAGATGGCTAGAGAAAATTTCCATCATCAGCCTATGGAAAAGATCAAAACAGATCCCCATTAACCAAGAGATCAGAAGAAGAAAGTGGGGCTGGGTAGGCCACACTCTACGAAAGAGCTGGGATAACATTACAAGACAAGCCCTTGATTGGAACCCACAGGGGAAAAGAAAAGTTGGCCGGCCAAGACAGACATGGAGGAGGTGCATGGAGGATGAAATGAAGGCAGCCGGATGGACATGGGCTCAGCTGAAGAAGACCGCCGCAAACTGAGTCCGCTGGAGGAGTGTCGTTGAGGCCCTATGTTCCCCAGAGGAGCAAAAGGATTAAAGAAAGAGAGAAGAAGATTGTCCGCTACATAACACAGATTAAAAATAGGTATTATTTGTTTACTAAGAACATTCTGGTCTCGAGCTATTGAGCAGAGAAAACCGAATCCGTGAATCTGCAGCTAACTTTACTGAACTGTGACGGGATGGATGATCGGCTGATATTGTTTCAGCTTCGATCGACATAATGAGCACCCCTGATCTAGAACATACATATCGATGGAAATTTACGAGTTAGAAGTACTAAAAAGATATATATTTTTTTATTTTTTTCAGGCATGACATTTGAAGTAAAAAAAAATCATCACCCAACTTACTTACTTGAAACAAAAATAAACTGTAAATGTATTTTAATAATAAAATCTACACAAGTGAAACTCCAAAACAGAGATTCTTCAACAGCAGAACTTACCCAACTGTGTTATGAAGTCACATCTGCACTCACCGTCACTTCTCAGCTTGCTCCAGAAATGATGTCTTGAATTGGGTTTGTGTGAGATCTGTGAGGAGGCCCCTGAGATACGTGCAGCGAAGAAACTGACATTCAATTGCCTGCTGGCTGACAGAAATGGAGTAAATGGGGAAGGTGTGTGTAAGTTATGCACAATAAACAAGTCTAGATATTTCTGGAAAGCAAAAGGAATAAATATGTTAATGAAAAAAGAAATTCCTGACCTTAAGACTGCAACGCTGACACCAGTTTTTATTTGCCTTGACATGTGCATATACTATTACCTGACACTGAAAACCATTATAGAATCGCCCTGGGTTGCAAAAGCAATAATCTGGGACACAATGTTAGCAGAAAATGCCTCATGTTTGTAGGGATTCTTTGAAAGAAATGCATTCACACATCTTCAAAAAAACAGCTTTATATTTAGTAGTGAATATGATTTAGGCACACAGCACTGATTGTTATCAGCTCACAACATGTTTGGATGTGTATCTAGTGGAAATATGTCATGAAGATTTAAAAATCCTTCAAGGTGTGTTGAATAAACACCTGGTGTGATCTTTGACGTTTATTTTAACAATCTTGAAATTGTACAAAAAGTAAAATTCAGAGTTTTTAGGTTTTATAACAAAATTTAAATTAATCCACCAAAAAAAAACAGGCGACCGTCTCCTTAACCTTATAAACTGTTTTGTGCCAGAACTTTGAAAAACATGAGCAATATTACAGGTCTTGTACTTTCAAGAGTTCCCTTCTTTAAAACTGAAAGAAAAAACACATTTTAAATTTGAATTACATTGCAAAATGTGTGTTTTTTTAATAACTGCTGGAACTCCGATGATCACACTTTTTGTCACACTGTACAGAGGGAATGAGGAAATAACTATGACTTATCTCTGTGCACATAACTGGCCATTAAACACAGGCTATGGAAGAAACTTACACTGGACAGAAGACAATAGGGCAACATAGACACGGTTAATTAACCAATACCCCAATCTAGTAATGAGCTATCAGAGGCAGGCTGAAAGCAGGTGAACACAACAATGAACTTGATTTTGTTTGATGTTGAGTTTGACTTTTCTCACTGGCTTATCTGATCTGCCTCCTATTAGGTGTTCTGCATTAGCAGGTGTGTCTTTGCTATTGGTCTGCTAATTCACAACCCACATATCTCCAGGAAAGATCCATTATGTACCAGTTTTCTGGGTCACAGGATCTGCTGGTGGTCCTTCACACTACATGCGAGAGCCGGGTGTACACCCTAGACCAGTCGCCAGTCCATGTCAAGGCAACACACATTCACTCCTAAGGGTAATTCAGATTATTCAATTAACCTGAAACATGTTTTTGGGATTGTGAAGTAAACTGGAGTATCCGGAGGAAACCAACGCAAGCATGGGGAAAACATGCAAACTCCAGTAAGGTCATCGGCAAGTCTCAACTTGGCTAGTTTCGCAATCTCACAGTGGCCTTCTAACTGGATCACCAAGGTTTGATGATTTTACGAGTCACCTGACCAACTCAATAATTGGGAACTATACTTTCCCGATTTTAATTTCAATACCCACTGAGCTGATAAGCCAAAGAAACATCGCAGAGAGAGTAATCGAAACAAAGTGCTAATCACTAAGTTGTCGAGCAACTTGCCTCCCGTAATGGATCCCGTACCTTGATCTCCCTCAAGATCTAGTACCATTGCAGAAAGCTGACCCTTAACTAAACTCTATTCATGAGACAGCCTAATCCAACGAGCCTTCTTCAAGGTAAACAGAAATGGCCTCTTCAAAATAAATAGCGGCTTACTTTACATTTCTTGACCGAATGGTCCCCATCTCTCCCTCCCTTGATCAGGTCATCTGAGCCAAAACTTACAAATTTATACGGTCAGGTTTGTACAGTGACTCATCCACAATTGTCAGCTGAGCCTGTCTATCATGACACCCGAAATGGATATAGTTGGGCCTCTTGAGCGATTATCCGCCAGCAACAGAAACATCCTGGTAGTAGTATCTGATTATGCAATCCTGTATACCAAAGCCTTCCCTCTCAAATCTATCAATACGCGAGCAGTGGTCAGTGCTCTGATACAAGTTTTCTCATGAGTCAGCATCCCCAGAGAAATACTCACGGATCAGAGCACTAACTTTACTTCAAGAATCATGAACCAAGTTTACCACCTACTGGGCATTCACCAATACAGATATCACCTTACCGCCTGCAAACTGACAGTTTGGTCGAGCGATTCAATAAAACATTGAAAATTGTGTTAGGCAAAGACTGGACCTATAGTCCTTACCTCCTGTTTGTATACCATGAAATGCCACAAACTTCAACAGGATTGAGATGCTATTTGAGATGCTATTCGAACATAACGTAAGAGGACCATTAGATGTGATTAAAGAGCGTTGCCAGAATCAAAAGGATGGCACAACCCAATATATATTGACTTAAATGCTGCAAATGCGAGAGAGACTTGAAAAACTGACCCTGGATATGCACAGAAACCTGACTGGCACAGGATTGCCAGAAGCACCTATTTGACAAAAACTGCCACCATCAAGCTGTTGAAGGACAGAAAGTTCTATTTCCAATGCAGTCTTCGGATGAAGTGGCAAGTACCATATGACGTTGCCAGAAAAATATGTCCACGAACTATGACATCATCATGCATTGATTGCCAGAAAGACAAGCCCCAGTAAAGAATGCACTGATTGCAGTTATCTGCCCAATGGACAAGGAAGATGAAACAATGTACTTCCCCACACTGAGAACAGCGGTCAATACCGATCTCAATCTTCGACCATCTGACACAAGCCCAGCAAGCAGATATAGAAGCCAAAACTATTTCTGGTCTATTTGGAGAGTGCCCATGCAAAACAACTCTCTTGGAGCTCTAACAAGCCCCAGACCAATAAGACGGACTGGCTGTTGCACACTGGCTAAGTTAATACCCGCACTCAAACAGGAAGTACAGGCAATGCTGGAGATTGGCATAATTTCACCCTCAAGTGTCCCTTGGTATAGCCCAGTCGTCCTTGTACCAAAACATCATGGCTCACTTTGATTCTGTGCAGATTATTCTGAACTCAGTGGAGTTTCGCAATTGGATCTTCCATCCCACGAGTCAACATGCTCAAAGAAACGATTGGAAAAGCAAGTACATCATGACATTAGACATATGCAAAGGTTATTTGCAAATCCCATTGACAGAAAGTCAAGGAGCTGACAGCCTTCAGAGTACCAATAGAGCAATTTCAATTCAGGCTGCGTTCCCATTGAGCAGGCCCTCGCCTCCAAAACCAAGATGTTCCAAAACGCAAATATGTTCATTCATTTTCCAACCCGCTTATTCCCTTTTTGGGGTCACAGGTGTCTGCCGGTGCCTATCTCCAGCGCACATTAGGGGTACACCCTGAACAGGTCGCCAGTCCATTACAGGGCAACCTTCACTCACACATTTACACCTATGAATTTAGATTATTCAATAAACCTAACCGCATGTTTTGGAGATTGTGTGGGAAATCAGAGTACCCGGAAGAAACCCACGCAAGCACGAAGAGAACATGCAAACTCCTTCCAGGAAGGTCACCAAACCGACCATATTTTAACTGTAAGGCCACAGTGCTACCCACTGTCTCGCAAGTAAGTTATTACCGGTATATAAAAAAGGCCTTCTCATAACAAAACAACTTCCCTTCCTCTTTTTGTTTTCTGAGTGATGAAAACACTGCTTTATTAGCAAATATTTTGCTATTCCTGTTTTGCTCATACATTTTATATGCATCTTTGGATGGAAACATGGCTAATGTCGAACATGACTTTCACTCTGGTAAATATAAATGTGGTTAAAATAATGGTTGACAAGCATTATTTTCTCACAGCTAATAACCCATTGAAATCATTTGTTTTCAACCATGCCAGATTCCCATTAGACTGCCTCAAAAGTAAAAACTATCTACTGTCCCTGAGAGACCAATGAGGCATTAGAACAGCACACTCAGGCCATTTTTCTCATTCGCCTCGCTCTTGGTTTTTCTATTTCCCCATTGTCCATCCATCCACTCCTCTCTTGCCAAAGCGGCTGGTTCTAGACGGGGGCTCTTATTGCTTCCATGGCTGATTCTGAAAGCCTGTGGCTGATGCGTTAATTTGATGAACATTTCTGGCCTTCTGCGCCAGCTTTTTAATGATTTCTGGAAGGGGGGTCTTAACCCTGCAAGCCTTTTCCAGTGACCCAGTGAATCCTCCATTCATTTGGCTTGACTGCTCACACACACGGACAAAGAGAGGCTTCTTGCTGTGAGAGTGTATGTGAATCTTATTAGCAGGATTACAGTACGTGAACAAGCCACAGAGATGTGTTTTTTTTCTTCGTATAGTAGATGAATACACTGTTAATAAAAGAATTGTATATGTTAAACGAAATCTAAATCCAATCTACATTTTTAAAATTTGGACATTTGTCTGAAACATATATGGGTACATTTCTCTGTGGTGTTTGTAAAATATCTCAACTTAATTTCCTCAACACCTTTAGTAACACAAAAACAAAACAAAAAGGGCTATGCAAGTGAATGATGTCTATAATCTTTTATCATTAATTAATTAGTTTTCTTTAAAACTTTCCGGTTCAAACTTAAGCTGCTGTCACACTTCCCAAAAATATGCATTGACTTGAATGGAAATGCATGCGGAGATGGGAAGTCGGAAGCTCCCATCCATGCAGTGCGTTTTCGGAAGTAGATTAGAGAGCATCCTGTTATAATTTAGACAAGTTATATAGTGAATTTTTAAATTACAGGATTTTGTGGGCGGGGTCATAATGAACGTAATCATCTCAAGCCACGAAACGTGCTATGAGAAATTGCGGAGGGGTTACAGAGTCATAGACCGGAAAAAAACTGTGGTTCTGGTTAAAAAGGGTGCTGCTCAGACAAGCTTGCAGTCTGAACCTGGCCTACAAGGGCTCGGGCTCTGTGGGGATGAGATACGAAAATAAACACAGTGGAAGTGAAACTGAGGCTTCTCTCTGGAGATTACCTTTGATATAAATCTTTATATCGTAATGTAACTGTCTGAATAGGATTCTGATTGCGGGCAGGTGTTGATTTCACATAACTGCAGGACCTTCTGGTTCGGTTTGTTCACTTATAATATCCATCCGCCGATATTGGTAATTATAGTAACTCAAGACTTTGGTTGAGAGCGAGACAGCAGCACCAAACCTTTCCAAATTGGGATTGCTTGATTATTTTAGCATTTTTCACAGACATAGCCTGATTTGTGAAGCACAGTTGTTGGACTGAGAGAAAAAGTTACTGCATGTGCTTTTTAAGTGTTAAAAGGCTCCCCAAAACCCAGAAATTGGTTTGATTCTTACTAAAATAAACTTAATTGCCTCAAAGTCTTGGACAATCAAATATAAAGAAATCAAATAAACGCTATAATAAAGCAATATCCCAATGTTACAGAATGTCTCCGAAAGGGTTTATTACTAGAGATTAAAAATCGTCTACATAAAAGATGCTTTCTATATGTTTAAGAATTTTATAGATTAGGGGCCAGAAGTTTGTTCCACCCTGTTGTCAGCAGGAAAAAGGAAAAGTATAGAATGAAGGGAGGAAGAGAGAGTGATGGGGTGTGCTGTTTGTGAGAGAGAGGAGAGTAAATATGTAAAGGCCTGGGGCAGAAGAAGAGATCACACACTGTTCCCAGCTCCACACCACCCACACCGCAGACAGCAAATCGACTCAAGGAATCTCCACTCTGTATTCATACATTCATTCTAAACCAGCTCACACTAACACACAAACACGCAATTACACACACATTCTGGGCTGTTTGGAGCAGCAGAAACCATCTTTGTTATGGTCACTTTTTTGAGTACATGAGTACATTACATTAGAGCTAAACGTCACTGGTCATTACTGTGCAGCTGCTAAGATGATCTTCATTTCGAATATTGAATCAATTAAGGCATGCATCTCTGGGGATGTTGATTTATGCTTTTTCAAGCAAAGAAAAATCAAATGCTCCTTTCTTTGACCCCTTTTTCATTATTATAGCCTCGAATCATGACCTACTGACCTGAAGCAATAAGGTTTGATTAAGGAGAGGTTAAATATCCGCTCAGTTGGTGAGCATGAGTTCCAGAAGAAAAAAAATCTTTCCAAAAGGGTCTCTTTCACTCGTAGTGGCCATGCAGCAATTCAATCTTTCTGGATTTATGTCCTTCAATTTCTTTCTGACGTGTATTTGTTAAACTTCAGGCAGTTTTTTTGTTTGGTTGTTGCTAAAACATATTTTACAAATGCAGAAGCCAGAGGCTGCTCCCATCTTCGAAATTTGGTCTAGAGAAATGGGAAATATGTTACATTTGAAAGAACGTTGATATGTTAAAGATCCCATATCATCATTTTGAAAAGTTACTTCTTTGTTTTTCGAAGTCTCCGCCAGCAAACACTTCTTAATTATCTTTTAATACACGTTTATTTTTACCAGATTTTTACATGACTCTTTAATGAATCGTTTTATGACTCGTTTGTCATAAAGAGTGGTAATGATCCAGTTACATTAATGTTTTGGTGAAAATTTTTATAGTGTTGATGCACATGTGGAAACTGAACGAAACCAGTAGCTTGGCAATGAAGGAGCTTTGTTTAAAAACACGAATGGATCGCGTGTCGGTGGTAGGAGGGGTGTAGTATCGGGTGATGTCACTCTTTAGAGCTAAAGATTCAGTTAAATCTTGTTTCAGTGTCTCAAAAGTCGACACTTTAGTATTAAAGACTTGATCCACAGCACTTTCACATTTAAAACTTAAACATATGTTCCTCTTGTTACAAACTACCGGGTACATGAGAAGTAATTTCTAATAAATTATGATATACACTCTTTAAACACAAAACCCTTATGAACCGAGTTGTTTGGGATGTAGGATTTGAAGTTCAATATGAACAATATGTAACTAAGCAACACAGCAACAGTGCTGTTTTTTTTTTGTGAAAAAATATGCATATCATGGTGAGCAAATAGTGAAGGACATGACAAAGTGTATGACAAGTAAATGAACAGTAAATTCAAATTCACAATGTAAAAAAATTTTGAAAAGGACAAAAAAATTGAAAGCAAATAAAAACTCAGACTGCAACAAAATCAAAAGAAACAATACTGAATAATAGAGAGCGGTTGAGCGAGTGAAACAGACATTTGCTCAAAGCACTGCATCTACAAAAAAAAGGAAATAAATACAAATCAACATTTTTTTTGGTGAAGTTTGCCTAAACTAATTTCAGGAGGCGTGAGTCCGGTGGAGTGAAACCAAACCTCGGCGAGCACCACCATGGCACTGGCTGCAGAATGATTACCACCCAACACAAGTCTATGGGAAAAAGCAGAGCTTTAAAAATGATTTCCTCAGAAAGTATTTTATTCACACAAAGGTCAATAGTTGTTTTTCTTGGCTCAAGTTTATTTTCATGTGGCTCTCGATGACTCAATTTTTCCCTAAAAAAATAAGCGTCCTGAGAATAGACCATTCATTCACGCTAAAATCATTCTCAAATTCTTGTTTATAATTTAAATATAAGTTGCATATAACAGGTGTAAGCCGGACGTGTGCGAGTTAGACTCCAGGCGGAGCCCTGAAACCACGACAGTTCCATCAGTTTCAGGAAGTCACATTAAAGAAAGCTTTGCCGTGGCTTCATATTAGCCCAATGGCAGTTGGGGGTGTCACGCCATCCATATTTTTTTACAGTCTATGGTTTCAGCTGTGGCTTTTTTGCTATTTCATATCTGGCTCCCAGTTAAATCTACCATTGCACACAAAAAAATCCACACCGTCAAGCACGGCTCTATGGACTACTTGTGCAAACTGTTTCCGCATTCTATGGATTGAGCTTCAGTTATTTCCGCATTGACTGTGTTCAGAAATTTGCATTTTCTGCATTTTTCAAAAGTTATTGTGAATAATGTACAAAAGCAATGCTGGATGTGACCTCATCAACTGAAGCTGCTTATATTTTCATTTATGTATTTAGCAAATGCTTTTATCCAAAGTGACTTGACAGTTTGGGAGTAAACAAAGGCAGTTTGTTTTGGATTAAAGTTGGATTAATCATAAACATGCACATAGAAGACGTTCAAGCTGATTCAGAATAAATTCAGAGAAAAAAAAAGTGCTCTCACGTCATACAGAGATATTTATAGTTATGGTAAAGATAGTTTGATTTCAATGTTAACAATGGCTTGACTAGCTATCCTAACATTTTGCAATATTGCATAAAAAAAATGACATTATGCTCAGAAATTTTTTTCCCACTGCAATGACAAGGCGTTTTTCTCTCTGAGCATTGTGGGCCGGCATTAATGGACTAACCAAATAAGTGGTTTCATTGTATTCAGATTTCATCTGAAATGTTGTTTTGGTCATTCTAAAAATCATTTTAATTCCTTAATCAAAGTCTGTCTTCAAAGTGATTAGGGATCATCACCTTCGAGAACTGTCTGGACCATCTGCGTTCCCGACGAATACGATCACATTACTGAGCATATTGCATTTTGTCTACATGTTCTAAGACATGTGTAAATTATTATATATGATAAAAGGCCTTCACCAAACCCAGCAACTTAACCAGTCATTTATTATCTATTTAACATCTGCAGTTTTTCAGGTACTGATTTTTGCTTGCATGGAAACGGTCCTTTATTCGTAAAAAAAAAAAAAAAAACACAAATGTTATGCAATATTCCAGTATTTACATTTTATTTGCATCTTTAGATGGAAACATGGCAAACGCTATTTATTTCTTACTTTTAATTAGGTTTGATGATAGATGTGCAATGTTCCCAGAACAACACGATCAAGGTTAACTTCTATATACTACACTGTTTTAGCCGCTGCAAACTTAATCTCACTTTGTGTGATATCCTCATCGGAGCAACTATGAAAAAAATTTGTATTGGATTTCCTAACTTTTGGCAAATCTCTCTCTTCATTTGACAGTGTTACCATAATATACATCAATATACATTTTGTATTCATATACATTTTACAGTTTAGAGTTTAGTTTTGCCTCTACACAAGCCCTAAATGATCAAATACTGCCAATGTGTCTCAAATCTTCAAAATGCAAAACAAAAGTGATCATAAAACATCATGGAACTAGTTAAAAGAAGATTAATATTTGAAGTTTCGTTCAATTTCTCTGCCCATACATCAATCAGGCAGCCAGGCTGGCTGTGTTCGAGCCCTGTTCATGGTGGAACAGATTCATCTGTGGGTGGAAGATAAACTTCTCTCCCCGAGGGTGGCATGAATTCCTCTGTATGTGGCAGGCATCATATTGAGCTTCTCAGTGGTCTGAGGCATGAATATTTCTCCTGCTAAAATCATTCAAGTGACACATTTGATCATTTTTTTACTTATCCATTAGATTCGAACCCAGTAACATGGTGTTGCTGGCCACAGGAGTCGTGCAAGATTGCTTCATGATCATTTCTTCAGCCCACAATCTCTTTTTCACATTCAAATATATGATATCCTCTCGTAGGCTCTGTAATATTTGGATCCCCTAGTGACATTGCTGTGCCAAAGTTCCAGGAAAGGAGGAAAAACGTACTTTTTCAGTTTGTGTAGTCCTTGTGGTTTGCATTAATTGTTTAGTCATATCTGTATGGAGCAAGGCCGGGATTGTTGGTAGCCAAATTTGAACTTTGGTGCCATCTTGGAATGACAAAGCAGAAGGAGGAATTTTATGGAATTTCACAAGTTTTCTCATCAGGTTAGTAATATAGTGGTTTGGCTTGTAACTTTTCCCAGTTTTCCTTTATAAATCAATGGTGTTCTGGATATGAAGAATTCATATAAAGTTAATATTTTTTATGGAAAGTGTACAAGAATTTGTAGCTTGGAAACATTAGAGTTGCATGAGGCAAGAAAGCATAGAGTGGCATACCCTAACAAACCCTACAGGGGATATCAAAAGGTGTTCGAGGGTCTTCTCAATCCCTCTGACTCGCCTTCATTCAACTTTTATCACCCAAGGTGAAGTTACCTTTTACTCCCTCATGTCCTCATTTGACTCATCAGGCGCAGTTGTTCAAAAGGTTTAATGTGGATAAACTCTGTATTTCGTAATCTTTTCTTTTTTTTTTTGATCCATGGTCACGAAATCCAGCTATCTTCTAAGTCCGTTTTTTAAAGCAACATTGGATTGGATGAATGTCATTCGGATAGGAACTTTCCATGATCACCACATCTAGGTAACCAGTGCTCAAACAGGATATGTAGAACTATAGATATGTATAGAGCAACCAGTAGAATAGCCAGTGTGGGGTCAATATAAGTTTATTTTTATTTGAAATGAAAACGCACACACATAAAAAAAAAAAGAAACACTGCAACCCATCCTCTTCCAGCAGTCTGCTGAGACCTACAACACAAACACTGTACGTTGAGGATACAACAAGTATAACGTGATAAGGTGCAACAAAGGACGCAATAGTTAGACACTATGATTTGGTTTTGGATTTCAAAAATCATCGCCAATTTTTGGTTATTCTGTAATCATTGCATGCATCACTAATGAATATTCAACAAAAATATTTTCGATTGTGGAATATTTTACTTTGGTGTAGATCTATACTGAATGGGTGAATACGTTAAAGCCTACTTAATCACTAAGCCTGACAGATGAACAAATAAAACTTGAATTATTTAATTATGAATAAATGAAATATCTTGTAAGATACTGCATGATCCAAATATAATATTATTTGATTCATTTACAAAGTTTTCATTACATTTTGGGCATGAAATCTACACTTAATCAACTTGTCTGATGGGATCCAGATTTTTTGGATCAAAGTGATCCAAATCCTACAAAAAAGTTCTGAAAAACCCAATCTAAAGGTTTGATCTGGATCAACACCAAGATTGGATTTGCATGCTTAACAAATGTCCACCCTTAGGTCTGCTGCAGACCTAGAGGCTTATAAGACTTTGCTGGCTTCATTCTCAAGCACAGCTGACTTCTCTGATCACTTCTAATTTGCCTTTTGCAAAGAATTGGATCCAGAATCAAAACGTATTTCATTCATTCATTTTCCAACCCGCTTATTCCTTTTGCTGGTGTCTGCTGGTGCCTGCTGGTGCTTATCTCCAGCACACATCAGGCGAGGGGCGGGGGTATCAAAACAAATTTGAAGAATTTATTCATAAAATTTTCACAAAACTTGAATATTTCGAAAATGAAAATATTGTAACTACAGAAAATATACAAAAATCTATTGGAGTGATACTCAGTCTCTTCTTTCTTGACAATGCGGCCACATCACATTCAGTATCCTCTCTTGCAATGTACCTAGGCAAAATTTTTTGCATGCCTCATCCAACCTTGGCAGCAGCCATCATTGCACCTCCATCTCGCATACGGACTTCTCTTGCTCAGACCTCCACATTTGCTTTAGACCTCCTTCATCCATGCTGGCAAAGAACACCACATACCTGGAACCTTTTTTTTCTAATAAAAGATTTTTGTAAAGGAGTGTCAAACAGATGCTTGAGTGATTTCATACTGAAGTAGGTAGTTTCTAAGCTAAGAATAGATGGTTTCTGTTTGGTTACTATAGCTAAAACAATGCAGTATGGACTGCTTGAATGACATCCGTGCTTAGCTGGGATGGTGATGATGAGTGGATCCTTGTTTTTTTTTTTTTAAACCAGGTAAACCAAAGCAATCAGGAAACACCGTAAGACTTCAAATTAGGGATGCACGATATCTGTTTTTTTACAGCCGATAACAATAAGTGACGACTTCCTGCTTCTGGTAACCAATAGCGATAAGTTATCGGCGCTAAGGTTGGGTGATGTCAAGCAATTTTGGCATTGATGATCTCCAATAAGAAACATCGCTACAATCACCAACTTAGATTTGCTAACAGACCCAACGTTACAGAGAGCATTCTTGCCTAATAAATGGTGATGCAATATTAGCGGTTATACTAACTGACCCATCATTGCACAAAACACTGGGTAAATAATGTAAACAAAGCACCATTAGAAAGAGTAAACTCCATCCTGATTTTAAACCTCTACAATAATTGCATCAAATAGATCCAAACTTTGTTCATTATATCAAGCAAACAGTACGGGAGCATATTAGCACACGCAGGCATTGAACTGCATGAAGGGTGTTGGTATTTCTGTTGGTATTTAACTTGCAAAGATGCACTTTGTATTTGGTTTATGTCCCTTTCCATCCCGGGTGACGCACAGAAAACTATTTGAATAACTTCTTGCGAATCTATTTTACTTGCGGCCATTACCAAGCATTAGTTTATGAAACACAAATAAGCATTGTATGTAAACACTTCGCCGTAGTATCTTATTCTACTGAAGGCTGTGGCACTGGTGTCTTTTTCTGAAAGAATTTAGGTATGGAATGAACCGAAGCTTCATTTATTCTGTAATGGCACCCTACAGCCGCAGGGCTTCTATCTTTCTTCTGCACGTCCAGAAGTTGATCTTTCTCAGCCGCATAAATTACCTCTTAAGACACATCAGCCATGGCCATGTAGCCCCTGCTACCAATGACTCTTAATATGTGACTATAAATAAATGACATCAAATACACAAAAAAATACTGAACAGCTGATTACTTTTCATTAACAAAAAAGTATTAAAAATAACGAATTTGTTCTCTTCATAAGTGAAACTATCATGTCTCTGTTTAAAGCAATAGATGTTCTTGGACACAGAGACCTGCGCTTTTAATTGATTCACTCGTTTCTCTTTTTCATGTGCTTAGATAGTGCTCTTCAAGGTGATATGTGGCAGTTCTAGACAGCAGTCCATTGCAGTTAGGATTCAGTATCCAATGCACTATAAAAAAGGGTTAAACCGCGATATAGCATGGGTGCACTGTGCTATTATAGGTTTTGTTTTATCTGTGAAAATTTTAGTTATCTGAGTTATCTTTTTGACGTTATTTGTTCCAATATCTGGCTGATAATTATCAGTGGAGATAGTTATCGTGCATCCCTACTCCAAATCATCTGCTATTATTCTGCAAGACACTCAGAGCAAAGCAGCTGTCCTAGATTGGTTTGCGTCTTAATGCAAAGATCCTTTAGATTCTGTTGAATGGGTGGTGGGTAATGTTTAGTTCTTGATCCTCTTCTCGACCTCCACCTCTTCTCTTGGCACCATCATCCACAAACAGCATATATTAATATTGCTTAGCTGACAACAGTCTACTCCACAAGCCGTTTCATCCTTACAACTCAACAGTTACAACCCACTTTACCGACTGTCTACACAACATCTCGGCCTGGATGAAGACTCATCATCTATTGCTCAAAATGAAAGCGATTGAGCTGCTGGTTGTTACTGCAGTCTCACTGGTGCACTCAACAATCACCCTCTTTGGCTTCAGTCTGGAAGCTTGGAGTGATTTTCAATGAGCAATTAACATTCAAGGAGCACTGAAACAGCCCAATCGTGTTGGGTTACTTTGTTTAACATCAGAAAGATCAAACACCTCGTGACAGAGCTTTCAACTCAACTTCTAGCTGAAGCACTTGTCATATATAGACTAGACTACTATGATTCTCTTCCTGCTAGATTTCATTCTTGTGTGGTCAGACCACCGCAAAAGATTTAACCCAGTCTCATGAAATACTAACATCAATGTTCTCTGTGTTCTGTTGGCTCGTGTAACTCTGTGATTTTCTTTTTCAATAAAGCTGCAAGCAGTGATCAAAGGACTCAAGCACCTCCGACACCATTGCCTCTCTGTCACCAGATTGTTGCACTGTGACCAATCTTTATTTTGAAGATGCTTCTAATTGTTAAAATATGTAACAGTACAGACAAAAAAATAAGTGTCTCAAAGGGTCAGCACTAATGATTCTAATGAGATTGCTAATATCCCAAGATTAACATGTCAACATTAGTAACAAGAAGTACCTTATCAATGTAAAATGTTGCTTTTCCTGTGGCGACCTGGTGATTCTATAACTGACCGTGTATGTTGTGTATGTCTTCGCACATGGACTCTTAACACGCACGGCTAATTTGAGCTTGATTGGGCACTACGTGGCTAAGTTATAACAAATATTTATAGCAAAATAATGACTTTCAATGATTGTGTGCACATAGTTTACAGTAGTTAATAAAGTTTCCCAATTTAATGTTCCATATGCCATCATATAAGACTGGTGGAATTTGGAGAAGAAAAGATGAAATCTTTTTTTTGAGTTTGAAAAAGTACGACTTAAGAAAAAAAGTGGCCATTTTTAGAGGTTTTTGCTAAATAGCCGACTGTCGAATTTGGAAATTTAATTCATCCATATTACTTCTATATTTATGTCTTGGTGCCCTACACATTGGTGTGCAATTTTGTTCACCCACTACAAACTGAGAGCACAACATAAGCTGAAGTGCATTAGGTGGTGCTATAGAGCCATTTTGCCACCCCCCCCCCTTTTCTAATCACAATCAAATGTAAATTTTCACCAGTGTGTTATATTAAATTGAGCACATTTAGGCCCTTACAAATGCACCTAAAGCTGCAAAACACTAATGCTCTGAGCAATTCCAGTTGGGTTCTACACACTTTTAATGCTGAAATTATATTCTACTATGTCCCAACGTTTCAAAATTTGATCATAAACGAACAAAGTAACTTCATATGTTGTTTTAGTGTGCTGAGATAATGACCATAGAAACATCCCCAGTGGGATTGAAATGACATGGTTTTCCATTTTACGAGAGTTATCAATCTAAGTCAATCTCAACTCCATTAAATAGGATGTAAAATTGTCTGGCTCAATTTTTGACCCAATCAAAAACTGGCACCTAAAATTGACTTCTAGTCACTCGAATGCAAAGGGAAGCAAGTGCTAAAATATTATTCATGTCAAGCTGACAGTGAGCGATAGGTGTGGAAAGCTGTTCAATATAAACGTATGGCACGATGTTGCATCACACACTTTGAGAGAGTTTAAACTCTGACAGCCCACGACTATATTGCACCAGCATCATATCTGGAGATTTATGCTTTATGAAAGCATTCCACTGGCAGAAATGAGTTGTTCTATCTTTATTTCCTCCATGGAGACAATTTGATAAAATACCACTGCATTCAAAAATATCAGGAAAATATTGTACCCTTAAAATGAGCTGCGCACATTTATTGGAAAATTAATGAATGGACAAGATTTGCATACAGCTCGAAACATAGTTGTCTCCAAGATTTGATGCGTGCTGTGATTTAATGAAAGCCGAAGCTTATTATCGGAATGTAGCCGCAAGATAAATAATTGTGCCGTCATCATATTTCTTAAAGTAATTCCGCTGATGTAAGTTGTGTTTTTGTTTCTTCTGCTGAATTTTAATGCGTGATGTGACAACTGCTTTATTACAGGTATGAAAACATGCCGTGGAAAATTAAACAGCACTCTTGTCTGGTTTGCCTCTTTTTTTTAATTTCTCATTTGCATATATTTGCCATCTTTCCGGTTTATATACATTAGCCCACATCAAAAGAACTGCATTTTAATAGCAACCTGTGTCTATTCAGAAGCAAAAGCTGCAGCACACGTTTTTTCAGGTCAGTCAGGAGTGAGATGTAGGCTAGCTGACAGAACCACCATAGCTTAAATAATTTCAGTCATGTATTGCATCTCAGATATTAATAATACCTTTATTATGGGAACGCTAGCTATTGACCATGGCCTCAAAGGGTTAATCAATGGCCATCCTTGAATTAACCACATTTAATCCGCTGGGAGTTGGGTGGTTCTTTCCAAAATGGTTCAATGCATGGATGACCATTAATTATCCCTTTACATGTAGAACCGGTATTGGATGGCTACATAAGTCATTATTGCTTCAAGCACATTTTCAGGAGATCCACCCATTAGCCATGTTTCCAATCCAAACAGGTGAGTTAAATGAACTAGAATGTTTGTTTATAAAGTACTGTTTCCAAGAGAACAAAATCATCTCTTCCTGATAAACTAGCACCAAATATATATAAAAAAGGAAGTCTGTGCATTAGAAAAAAGCATTTTTTCATATATAATAAGTTATTTGCGTCTTAGGACATTTTGACAAAACACAATATAAGAGGTTTTGGGAGATGATAATCCCTTGGATGACAGACTTTAGGAATTAGAATTATTAACCAACAGACTGATTTCATCTGAAATGAAGTCCATTAATGGTGCCCCAGTTCTGACAGTCTGTAGTTTATCATAAAAATCAGAAAAAAGATTGTCCTACTCAGTTGTGCCACATGTTCCAATGTATGCGCATCTTGGTGTTTCTATCTAGGTTTTTTTTTTTTCGATATTCCACAATGTGCATAAAATAGGGGGATGGAAATGTAGCAAATGGTAAAGGGTACCATATATTCATTTAGAAATAAATAAACTAGCAAACTATTCGACTCAAACAATGTAGCTTGATATTCTAACCTCGTATACTTGAGCCTGGAATGAGGGTTAAAAAGTAAAAAATAATGGACAACATCTACTCACTTTAAATATCTCTGTTTATATTGTAAAGATTGTTAAGTTTGAAACAAGAAAATTAATTGTGGATTTTAATATTTTGAGAGCCCTATAGCTTTAACAAATATAATTAGTTTGAATTCAATCACACTTGAGTGGGACCAGACTGTGTTGCTCAATGTTGGTTAGCATCCGTCCCTGTGGTTTTGTCATTTAATTGCATCCCAGAATATCCCCTCAGTGTATTCATTTATCATATTGAGCTGTTGTGTTGAAAGGATCTCGGTTTTCCCAACGCTCCTGGTTCTTGATTAGCTCCGAATCCCAAGGCTCGTGTCACCCCCGCTGTCAAACACTGGGCTTTAGTCTGTACCGTCGATCAATGCAAAGGCGGATTAGGCCAAAATGACAAATTAGTAGACAATTTAGTGTGTTTCCAGATCCAACTATTGATAATTTACAAGGTAATAAAGTCCAAATGTCACAGAGAGACCACAATTTGCTCTGAGTAAAAAAAGATCTTTAAAATGTACATTTAATCAGTATTTTCTATATTAACTGATTTTACAGCATTTTGAATTTATTTAAATGTTTAACCATTTATAATGTAAAGCATTCATAATGACATGGGGCTTGTGAAACTGAACTTGATAATCATAACCTTTTATGAAAGTGTTTTTTGTTTGGATTTTAAATCCATTTTTCTGCACCCATTTTTTGCACCCCGGAGGTATAGCTTTATGGTTGCAACTGCTGCACATTTCCTTGGTCCACCGCTGCATCAATCATCCTCAATGTTGACCATTTCTTTGTACTTCTTCAAAAGAGCTTGAACAGCACATCTTGAAACCCCAAGTCTGCTTTGAAATCTTAAACTGAGAGAGACTTTGTTGATGCAGGGTAACGTGTAGGTTACATGCGTAACCCCACGTTCCCTGAATAGGGAACGGAGACGTTAGTCGGGATTAGACCGACTGAATGGGAGCGAATCACCGTGAGAGCGACTGACGAACATATCAACGGGCAAATTAATTTGCAGGCGTAGGTGATTGATTAGCAATCAGCCGGGTATAAAGCCGGGCGTGCCTAAGCCTCCAGTATGGAATTTTCCGAGGAGCTGGACCCACTTACCTCCCAGCTTACCTCAGATCCATGACTTCCAGGGCATGGCGAAGGGTAACGTCTCCGCTCCCTATTCAGGGAACGTGGGGTTACGCAAGTAACCTAGACGTTCCCTTTCAGTCGGTCCCGGAGACGTTAGTCGGGATTAGACCGACTGAATGGGAGCCTCTTTAAAGGGCCATGCCCGAAGTCCATCCAGACAGGTCGGCACTAAACCCAAGAGAGGGGTTAGTAAGAGGCCGTTAGTACCTGAATGGGAACTCCTTCTGCCCCTGCCCGGAATACTCATTGACGGGGAAGTCGTCCAACACTGAGAGCTTCTGCTGTACTTGGTTGATGCTGACGACCAGAAGGAGGCACCCCTCGACCCGCAGGGAGGAGTGGCGGAGATCGCGTCGAGGCCCGAAGGGCTACCAGCGGGTCATCGTTCTGCAAGAGAGAGGAGGCAGAGACGGAAGTCATCGTTACGCGCCAAAGCAAGGGGAGTAACGGAACGGGTTCATACTAGCCACCTGAAGGGGGAGCTGTATAAGAACATAGAAAGGGAGCGCCAGAGAGGGACTCCCAGATCTGTACCCTAGTTCTGCGGGGACCAGGCCGGAGCAAAGCCACCACACGGAACCTGGCAGCGCTGACTGCTCCGCTCAGTCAGATGCCGAAGGGGGGAGGATGGGAGAGCCGCCCGAAGGGGGAGCTCTTAGAAAGGTGTACTTCTCCTGATGACGAGGAGAGTACTGCAAGCTTACACCTGCTCTGTCCCCTAAGGGTGACTGCCACCACTCAGGACCGCAGAGGGAACAGAGCCTACATCAAGGTTGTAGAACCTGATGAACGTGTTAGGTGTAGACCAGCCCGCAGCTCTACAAATGTCGGCGAGTGAGGCCCCTCTAGCCAACGCCCACGAGGCAGCGATGCCGCGAGTGGAGTGGGCCCTCAGATGGAGAGGGCAGGGAACCTCACACGCCTCATAAGCTAGGCGGATAGCCTCCACTAGCCAGTGGGCAAGCCTTTGCTTGGAGACAGCGGAACCCTTACGCTGGCCTCCGAAACATATGAAGAGCTGCTGGGAGCGACGAAGCTCCCGGGTTCTGTCCAAGTAGATCCGGAGAGCTCGCACAGGACATAACGAACCCTGGGCTGGTTCTGCCTCCTCCCGGGGCAGAGCTTGCAGGGTCACCACCTGGTCCCGGAAGGGGACGGATGGGACCTTGGGGATGAATCCGGGCCTGGGTCTGATGGTAACCAGAGAATCACCAGGGCCGAATTCCAGGCAGGATTCGTCGGCGGACAGTGCCTGGAGATCTCCCAACCTCTTAATTGAGGCCAAAGCAAGCAGGAGTGCGGTCTTCCGTGAGAGGACACGCGGCTCTGCCAAATGCCAGGGCTCAAAAGGTGACTTCCGCAGCCCCGAAGGGCGACGGAGAGGTCCCAAGAGGAATGGAGGGTGGTCCTCTCGTCAGTGCGTGAGAGTGAGGCACACTCAGTGGAGGGGGCTAACGCATGGTATAGGTAGTCACCGCGAGGGGTGGTAGAGGCTCGGGGTCCACCGCGGACAGATATGCCATACAAGTAGGGCCCAGAGGTCTGGCCGCGGGTGCCTGTATCCCCCCCCCTTGAGTCAGATCTGGACTCAGGGGGATCGGCCAAGGGGGGGCTGTCACGAGCGCAGAGAGGTCTGGAGACCATACTCTGTTCGGCCAGAAGAGGGCGAAAGAGTAGCCCGCGCTCGTCCCCCCTGACCATGCACAGAGGTTGTGCTAGGAGGCTTCACTGGGGAAAACGCACATAAGCGTTTGTTCCCGGGCCAGCAGTGAGCCGGCGCATCTGTCCCGAGAGGAGCCAGGGACAGGAATAGGAGCCGGCAATGGGTATTCACACGGGAGGCAGCAGGTACCTGGGCCTCGCCGAAGATGTCCCAAATCTGCTAAACAGCCCGAGGATGGAGTCGCCAATCTCCTGTCGAGGGGTGGAATCTGGACGGCGGAACCGCGATCCTGTTACACTCCGCAGGGATATGAAGGCTCGAGCGATGGAAGTCGCTCTAACTCCAGAGGAGCAGCTGTTGGGCGAGGTAGTGCAGGAAGCGGGAGGGTACACCGCCCTGGTGGTTGATGTACGCTACTACCGCAGTGCTGTCGGTCCTGACCAGCACGTGCCGCCCCCGGAGGAGCGGGCAGAAGCGCCGTAGCGCTAGAATGACTGCAACTAGCTCGAGACGGTTTATGTGCCAGCGAGAGCATCTTCCGGTCCAGGCACCGGACTCTCGGTGGGAACCGCACACGGCGCCCCAACCAGTCTTGGAGGCATCGGTGGTGACCACCACACGGTTGGGGTGGCTCGAAAGAGGCACCCCAGACCTCAGAAGCACTCCGTCTTCCAGACCTTCAGGTAAGGGAGCATGTCTGCCGTGGGCAGACGTAGCGCTCCCTGACGCCATGCCCAACTCGGAACTCGCGAGAGAAGCCATTGCTGCAGTGGTCGCATACGCAGGAGCCCGAGTCGAATGACTGGGGCTGCGGCTGACATATGCCCCAGGAGCCTCTGAATTAACTTCAGTCTGACCACTGGTCGAGAGGACACCGCGAAGAGTGCGGTCAGCAAGGCCCTGGTGCGTTCTACCAATAATCGCGCCAGCATGCTCTCGGAGTTCAGCTCCATCCCGAGAAAAGAGATGACTCTCACGGGGGTGAGGTGGCTCTTTTCCCAGTTGACCTTCAGACCCAAACGGTTTAAGTGCGAAAGCACCTTGCCCTGGTGTCGGATCAACTGGTCTCTGGACGAGGCTATGAGAAGCCAGTCGTCGAGGTAATCCAGGATCCGAATGCCTGCCCGGCGGAGCGGGGCTAGCGCGGCCCTGACAACCTTCGTAAAGGTGCGAGGGGATAGGGCAAGACCGAAGGGTAGGACCTTGTACTGGTAAGCATGGCCCTGGAAACAGAACCTTAGAAAGGGCCTATGCCTTGGAACCACTTCTACCTGGAAGTACGCGTCCTTCAGGTCGATTGTTGCGAACCAATCTCCAGGACGGATGCATGGTAGAATGCAGCGGACCGTCAGCATCTTGAACCGGTACTTGGCCAGGTGCCAGTTTAGACGCCTCAAATCCAAGATTGGTCGCAGCCCGTCTGCTTTCTTGGGGACCAGGAAGTATGGGCTGTAAAACCCTCGTTTCATATCGGCTGGGGGTACCGGCTCGACCGCACCTTTTGTTAAAAGGGCGTCGATCTCCTCTCGCAGGAATGAGGCGCCTGTTCGGGGAACAGGAGTGTGAAGCACACCTCGAAACCTGGGGGCGGACACGAACTGAATCGTGTAGCCCTGCCGGATTGTCCGCACCTCCCACTGTGAGACCCCGGGAAGCTTCCACGACGCGACAATCAGCGGCTGAAAGCGAGTCTCAGAGAGACTGCTGGTCACCACCACCCTGGTGCATGACACGGAGGACCTGTAAGGTCGCCATAACATGCAATGATGCAGCAGATTTACCTGCAGCTGAATAAGCTCTCATCATCAGGACTGATGAAACCTCCCAGCTTTGGCGGGAACACCCGAGCCTGCCAGAATTAGTGAGCTCGTGCTTCTCGGGGAGAAAAAGGCACTAGCGGTATGCGGGGAACCTGTCCCGGCGCCTGCCTAGCCACCAATTCTCCAGCCGTGACAGTATCGACTCGGGGGGGGAGGAGTCACCTCCCGCTGATCGAGGCTGCGGCTGTGAGAGCACCGCGAACGCCTCCGGCTCCAGCTCGGCTGCAATCCCAAAGGAGGCAGGCCGAACTGAAGAACCGAAAGCCGCGCCCCTTCCGATGCTGCGTGGGAGAGCAGATCGTTTACAGGATCATACGAGGTACCGGGCGACACCGAAGCGCCGTCCGATTCACCCGCAGACCAGACGGGAAGCACGCTCGGTGTTTGGGGATGACGCGAGGAATCACCTGACGCCGCTCTACCCAAAACTTCCGCGTGCGACTCAGCAGAGTGCTGCAATGCAAACACTCGCGCTTCACGAGAGCCGCGTCGGTGTGCTGGAAACCAAACACATCGCGCAACTCCCGTGACCGTCTTTTCAACGAGAAGCCCACAACAGCCAGGAATAGTGCACGTTTTGCTCATCGTGTCGTGAAAAATGGACAGGATAAACGAGAAAACGGCTGAATCACTGGACAGGCTTGCCTGAGAAGATCTTCGAGGTGCTGGCGTTGGTGGCATGCTAATCTGGCTAGCAGAGGACTACACCAAAAGAGCCAAGAGGTAAGCAACCGGCTGATCTTTCAAGCTAGAAGCGTCAAAGTTCAGGAGAGAGAGTCTCACTCAGTCAGCTCCGAAGGAAAATTGCATACTGGAGGCTTAGGCACGCCCGGCTTTATACCCGGCTGAATGCTAATCAATCACCTACGCCTGCAAATTAATTTGCCCGTTGATATGTTCGTCAGTCGCTCCCATTCAGTCGGTCTAATCCCGACTAACGTCTCCGGGACAGACTGAAAGGGAACTACCTTTTGTCCTGTTGCTCTGGTCAGTCTTTTCTCTACAATAGACTCTACAAAAACGTAAACCAGCAAAATTAAGCATGGTGATTAAATATTTTGCTAGAAATAGATTTTATGTAAAATTTGAGAAACTGCTAGATGAAGAAACACACAAGGGACAACAAATAACAGTAGGATAGTGCATTTGTGGACACTCGCTAGCTATAAGTCTACTCATTGGAAACATTCGAAACTTTTTCCAGTGGCTGATTCATCTGGTCTCTCCCCAGTGGCTACTGGTGATCACAGAAGACAGTACGTGTTCGCTCAGTGCAGATTTAACCCTTCAGCTCTTCAGTATGGGCGAAGGCAAAGAAAAAAAAAAACTAAATTGGCCACATGTCTCACTAGACCTCTGGCCATTGTGCTTCTGGAAGACCAGTCCACTCATTTCAGAGAGTTACTCTACCAACTGAAGCGCAAAAAGATGTCATTGCCACTGCTCACAGCTTTCCACAAGCTTGAAAAGTGAACAGGGAAAAGCCAGTGATTTTTTTTTTTTATATCAGCACACAATACAATGACAATCAATGTGCAGACAAATATGCTTCATTCAGCTGATCTTGGTTTGCAATTGACACAGTGAACACACTATTGTAAACAAAAATAATTACAATTAAACATTTAACTCACAAATATCACTGATACTTTTAGTCATAGGCAATTCTGCTGTTTTAAAATGCATGGTTAAATCCCTTAAATTGACTAGCAGTTATATAATTACACCAGCTATGTCCAAAATCATTGCTCAAGTCTTTGTTCTTTCAAATAAAATAAACCCTAACCCCCTTACATTTACATTTATGTATTTAGCAGACGCTTTTATCCAAAGCGACTTACATTGGGAGTAAACATCAAGCAGTTTGGTACAAAGTGGATTGATCAGAAGACATACACATAGAACACTTTCAAGCTAGTACAGAAAATGAATTCAAATCAGTGCTTCAGAGGGGTTTTTTTTTAATTAAGTTAAGTTAGCAAGTGCTCTCAAAGAGTAGAGTTTTTAGTTGCTTTATGAAGATTTAAAGAGATTCAGCTTTCCGTAATGGGACGGAAATTCCACCAGCCAGGAACTGTGAAGGAGAAGGTCCTGGTGAGAGATTGTTTGCCGCTCTGAGATGGGACCACCAGACACTGTTCATTTCTGAATGTAGAGCTGGAGGAGTTTGTGAAGGTATGAAGGAGCGGAGCCTGTGAATGTCCTGTATGCCAGCGTCAATGATTTGAACTTGATTCGAGCCTCAATGGGAAGCCAGTGGAGAAAGATGAGGAGAGGGGTGACGTGTGCTCTTCTTGGTTCCTTGAAGATCAGTCGAGCTGCCGAGTTCTGGATCATCTGAAAGGGTCTGACCGCACATGCAGGAAGTCCAGTGAGGAGAGCATTGCAGTAGTTGAGTCTTGATATGACCATTGCTTGGACCAGAAGTTGGGTAGAATGTTCTGTAATGTTCTGTAACCCTTCTTAAATGCTAGAAGGGAGTGTGAGTGACACTTGCAAGCCATAACTAATTCCAAACACTCTTACTGTGATTTGAATTGTCATTGGAAAGGTGTCGCATCTTTTATTGGATAAGCAAGCTCAGTCTCATGAAATATTATGAGACACCGTTGCATTATGTCAGTACTGTATTGCGCTGTAAAGGCTTTTACACACCTGTCCATTTTTTTTAATGCAGATGCTGCATGTAGTAAATATTTAGCCTTAATTACACTGGCGGTAATGTAACTATACACACCAGCCGGAAAAAAACACAGCCGCATTTTTTCAAGAAATGCACAGAGCCGTTTGTGATTGGCTCGTCTGGTCACATGGTCTTCAGCCGGGGAAGACAGCAATAGATGGTGCTCAAGAACAAAGCAAGGAGCTGTACTCCCAGGAGGGGAGGCAGAAGAAGAGACTACAGAGACACTGGAGACGCATCCAGTCATTGCTGAATTAAATCAGCACAACAGATCAACAGCAGAGGAATTCACACGTCATGATTTTAAACAGAATCGCAGAGAACAAACTGTGTCTCACAACGAAGCACTCGCGAGAAAGATTTGAAAACAGCGGTCACCTGTTCCATTGGGTCCATTTGTACCTATTTCTGTGCAATTGTCACACGTATTTACAAACCCCGATTTGCATGCGATTCTGGGCATAAACTCAAAATCGGGGCTAAAATCGTGTGCCTGTAACCAGCTTTATTAAGAAGTGTTTTGTTTTAAAGAAAACAGAATCATCCTCTTCTCCATAAGTCCACTCCATAAGTGTTCACTGAAGAGCCATCCAGTGTTCAGAAGAGTGTCTGTGCACTAATTTTTTTTAATGCAAGAGAAAGACGCAGGAGCTCATGATGTAAATGCATAGGTGTGTAAAGTTAACACAGCATAAGAACTAGATTGAAAACAGATTTTAAAAAAATCCAATCAAATGAACAAATAACAGAAACTGAAATTGTCTTAATTGTTTCCTCTTGTAGTTTGCCCGTTCAGGTCATCTAGTGCTATTTGTTCTGGTTGTGCTATTTCCAACACTCTTTTCCTCTGTGGTGCATAAAGGCCTCTACACACCGGTCTGAACTAAGATTCCCACAAATCTAACAGTCTTTATACTGTTGGTGGCTGTTCAAAAGGAGCTGTTTGTCAAAAACATGGAGAAAAGAGAGGTCTTGTGGTGAGCCCTTTTCCTGTTTCCTATACAAAGTCGCTATAAAATTTGTGGGATGAGTGCCACCAAGCAGTTGTTTTACCTCCTCGACACATCACCAAACGGGAAAACTGGCACCATTCATTTCAGGCAGATGTGTGACGTCACATTGACACCCGTGGTTTAATTTCGAGGCCCGTTGGAGCACGTATGGTTGGCATTATGAGGAGCGTTTGGCTTCATGTCAAGTGCTGGAGTTGCTGACTGTCCAGGTGGCTTACGAAACCTAACAGCTGCATGCCTTTCAGCATGAAAAGGTCAATGGGGCAGGTTGACACTGTATTATGCTTGTGAGCCTCCTCAGCGTTGACCTTCCTTACGCAGTGCGAGGTGGTCTTTTAGTTGCATTGATAATTGCACCAGAATCACCTTCTTCCTATTTCTGCTCATGGACAAGGTCCGTAACTGGTGTATGGTGGTAAGGGATACACAAGCCTCCTGTTGTGGCGACTAAAGCATTTAATCATTCATCAGTCAGGAGGCTTCAAAAATGCTTGTTTTGTTTCCAAAGTGGTCTGGAGGCAGAGATCAAGGATGAGCTACTGGTGCATAAGTTGCACAAGGATCTGGATCAGTTCATCGAGGTGGCCCTTTGCATTGAAAAGTTGTGTACAGTACATCTTCAAGGGTGAAATACTCCTTCTTTGTTCTGGTGGAAGTGTGGAGGCAAAAAAAAAGGGGGGGTGGTGCATGGTCATGAGTCTCAAGTGTATTTCTCCAATGGAGAAACATCGCCAGATGGACATACTGTGAAAAGGTTAGATATGTGAGTAGAATGTGGCAGAAGAATTGGTTTTTTTGAGCATCTTCTTTATTCACTTGTTCTCAGTTACTCAGGCGATAAGAGCTCATTTAGATTCTGTAGCTCAGTGTAATTTCACTGGCTTGGATTTTGCTTTAGCTTACTAAATAAAGGTCTGTTTATTGCTTGGATGGGGAAATTTCTGTGCTATTTTTTCAACATTTTCATGCCATGATTCTTTTTTACGCATCTGCTGTTGCTGTCTCTTGGTGACCTAAGTGAAGTACCAGAGGAGTAATGGTCAAATCCTTGACCATTTTTCATCTTCCACATTATGACTGTACCATTGATCTGCTTCCTGATTCAATTTTGCCTTTTCGCCACCTTTTCCAAGCAGGAAGCCTTCAAGTTATATTTTGGTTGTCTGAAACCATCGTCTTTTCCATTTTTGAGGAAATGTTTTTTTCTTATTGAGATAATAAGACGGCTCAATGTGCATGAAGAACAGACTTCAGCCTTCAAAGGCTCAGAGATTAAGATTTAAATTTATTGTAAAATTTATTGTACATTCGTTGTCTGGTGAGTGTTTTCAATATGCCTCAAAATGCACTGTGAATACTGGGTTCTTTCTTTCGGTTTCACTAATGCCTCTATTGTCTTCTAAGCTCTTAACAACATGGCCACATTTGTAAATGTCTATTTTTCTCTGGAAATGCAGACCCATGTCATGCACGTATGCATAGTATTACGTTTAAAAACTGGGAGACTGAAAAGCTGAAATATCTGTTTTTAGGCATAGTCATTTCAGCAGATGGATTTGCAACGGGTGATTGTAAGGTTGGTGCCAAGAGAGACGGGTGTTTTCTGAATTCCAGTTTTTAGGGATTCTCTTATTTTTATAGACAGTTCATGAACCAAATGCATTCACAATGTTCTGCTCCGAGTAATTGTCCATATCATGAATCTACATTTTGGCTCAAG
The DNA here is from genome assembly GCA_007224835.1 of Danionella cerebrum. NCBI lineage: Eukaryota > Metazoa > Chordata > Actinopteri > Cypriniformes > Danionidae > Danionella > Danionella cerebrum. The sequence continues at coordinate 54,198 of SRMA01027210.1, read as the reverse complement.
CAGAACATTCACTATTTTAAAGGTGTTTTGGTGGCTGTCCCTCATCAAAGATATGAAAGTATTCATCAGATCACGCTCAGTGTGTGCCCAAGAAAAAATCTGGTAACACCGCATCAGTTAAGTTTTACCAGCCTTTGTCAATTCCATCTCGTCCTTGGTCACATATCACTCTCCATTTCATCTCTGGTCTCCCTGTCTCCAAAGGGAACCCTGTCATACTTACAGCCATTGATTGATTCCCATCTTCTTTCCAAGCTTTCTTCAGCAGGAATCCAGCTCAACTTGTCATTGAACACGTTTTCAAGATTCACTGAATGTCTAGTAACGTGCTGTCTGATAGGAGTTGCCAATTTACTTCTAGGTTATGATGTGAATTCTGTTCTCTTATGGGGGCTACCATTAGTCTGGCATCTGCTTTTCACCCACAGACTAAAGCTCAAGCAAAGCAGGCCACTTATTAGTTGGTGCACATTCTCTGTATTTTTACAAAATCTGTGCACATGGAGCGAGGTTCTGCTGCGGCTCATAATTCCAACTACCAAATACCTATTTTTCATTCCTTGGAGGGAGAAGTGGCATTTATTCAATGAGCCAGATGCATCTGGAGATGGGTCAACTCATCTCTGATCATAACCCAAGACTGCATCGTTCATTCTGCCAAATGCCATAGTCTCCCTACGCCTTGATATGTCTGGGCTGAGGTTTGGATGTCCAAAGAGAACTTACCACTTACATTTCCATCACATAGTTTGGCTTTTCATTATACTGGTCCCTTTTCACTTACCATTAGTCTAGACCCAGTTCATTTTCACCTTTCTTATGATCTTCCTGTCGTGATTTCATTCACAAGATTTTTATTTGTTTGGTGCAGACTGTAAATAAATACATTTTTTATTGACCCATATTTGCATCCTTATTTTTGACAGTCTTACCAACCCTGTTTTGTTTTTGGCTAAATTGCAGCTTAAAGTAATGAGAGTTCATATATTAAACAAGAGTGTAACAAGACACTCTTCACACACATGCAGTATTTGTCTTTAGCTTTACAACCCTGGGGGTTTACAGTTTAATTGCATCCCAGAATATCCCCACAGAGATTTCATTATATTCATATTAAGATATTGGAGTGTATGTATCTTGGTTTCCCCAGTGCTACTGCTTCTTAAATTCGCTAGCCTCGAACCAGTTATCCAAAGTGTCTTTTGATTTACAGTAGAAAAGTTCAAGCCAGATTTGGCATTTCGATTTTAAGCAATATGTTCATCGTAGTATACTATAACTGACCAAACTCTTATTAAAACAAGTAAATTTTATATATTTCATTCAGATGCACAAAGAAAAACTAAATTTTAGTTAATGGGTATCAATTTGTTTCATTTATCTAAATGTGTTAAATACACTGAATAATTAGCCTGTTGATACAGACAGAGTCACTGTGCAGTGAAAGTTGGGATCTTTGGTATCGGAGTGTCTTTACAAATACGAGTATGAGTATATGAGCTCAGTATCGGGCCCAATACCAGTACTATTATCTGTGCATTCCTAATATACAGCGGGGAAAATAAGTATTGAACACGTCAACATTTCTCTCAAAAACATATTTCTAATTGAGCTATTGACATGAAATTTGTGTTACCTTGGCTGTGTGCTTGGGATCGTTGTCTTGCTGAAAGATCCACCCTCTTTTCAACTTCAGCAGCCTGGCAGATGACAGCAGATTTTGATCAAGAATGTCTCGATATTTTTCTCCAGTCATTATTCCTTCAATGATATGAAGTCTACCAGTACCACATGCTGAAAAACAGCCCCACGCCATGATGCTCCCACCTCCAAACTTGACTGTTGGTAAGGTGTTTTGAGGGTGATGTGCGGTGCCATTTTTCCTGCAAACATGTTGTGTCTTATGGCATCCGAAGAGTTCAATTTTGGTCTCATCTGACCAGAGTATCTTCTCCCAGAATGTCATGGGTTTATCCAAATGTTGTGTCGCAAACTCCAAATGAGCTTCAACATGCTTCTTCTTCAAAAATGGAGTCTTGCGGGGTGTGCGTGCAGGGAGGCCATGGCGGTTGAGTGCATTACTTATTGTTTTCTTTGAAACAACGGCACCTGCTGATTCCAGGTCCTTCTGAAGCTCACCACGAGTGGTCCTAGGCTGTTGGAGAACCCTTCTGATGATTGTTCTGACACCTCTGTCTGAAATCTGGCCGTGGCTGGTTTATGGTAATGCCGTGTTCTTTCCACTTCCGGATGATGGCCCCAATGGTACTCACTGGAACTTTCAGAAGTTTGGAAATGTGCCTGTAACCAATGCCTTCAGTGTGTTTTGCAACAATAAGGTTGCGTAGGTCTTTGGACAGCTCTTTGCGTTTACCCATCATGCAATGCTTCTTGTCTAACACCTTGCTGGTGAGAAACCTTTTTAAAAGGCATCAATCAGGACTATACCAGCTGATATTACTTTGCACTAATAGGGGGCAGGTTAACCTTCTGAATACTGACAAACTCCAGCTGCTTTCTTGGCTTGCCAGACCTTTTTACCTGTTCTTCATGTGTTCAATACTTATTCCCTGTGCCATTTCACTTAATTACACATAACTTCATCTATGGACATAAATGTTTGGATTTCTTTCTATGTGTGCATTACTAGGGTTGATGCCAACATCTGGTGAAAATTTCATGTCAATAGCTCAATTAGAAATATGTTTTTTGAGAGAAATGTTGACGTGTTCAATACTTATTTTCCCCGCTGTATATATATAGGACATAGACACACACGTTCTGGTTGATGCCGCACAGGGTGATTTTACTAAAAAGTTGCACCACAATTAATCATTTAAAAGAGTCACTCAGTGCTCTGTTGGGTGGTGGTGAGCAGACCAGACAAGTCCTAGCATTCTGGGAGTTAGTTCCGGGGTGCCTTCACCCTGCTTAATCCACGATACGTGGGTTTCCGGACCAGAGGAGTGGGATCTTGCTTTGTTGGTGTGTCCAGCATTCCCGGGTGTCTGAGCTAATTGGGCCAGTCTCCACTGCATTTGCCCCTGGGACTTTCTCCTGTTCACTGGCAGCTTATATATATGTGGTGCTGTCAGTAGAGTGTTGAGCCAGCAATGCAAAGATATTGGCTTCGAACTCCTGGGAAAGCAACAATGTAAAATGTAAGAAATGTAAGTTGCTTTGTTGTTTGCATGAATGTAAAAAAAAAAAAGCTATACACATAGACTCGAAGCAGAATTATAAATCTGGCATTAATGGCTGTCCCAATTCACATTTAAAACCTTTCACATGAAGATTTGCAAGAACATTTCACATGAAAAGTCATATCCGTCTGTTAGGGAATTCATTCACTCATTTATTTCTTTATTTTCCAACCCGCTTATTCCCGCCGGGTCTGCAGGTGTCTATCTCCAGCACACATTGGGCGAGTGGTGGGGGTACCGGGGGTACTATTACAGAATTCAAAAAGTTCAAATTTTTGAAGGGTGAGAAAGCACTATCACAATTTTTCACATTTATTTCTCTAAATGTGAAATTCTAAAAAAAATATTCATATTCAACTGTAGCGATTGATTTCAGTATGGCTCGGTTAGTTTGATTCATAGAAGGCAGTTTGTGTCAGAGTTGGAACACCCATCACTGTTCCAGCAAAATAGTCCATCATATTTTTCAGTGATTTTAATGGTAACTATATGGCTAAAGTTTGTACACAAACTTTGATGTTGACTTGTAAAAGTGGCTTAACCTCATTTATGAGTGGCATAACTGTGATTTACCCATACATTTTTTTTAAAGATTGTTGCTGAGATAAACAATCTGGTTGCTACGGAGAAATCAATGATTTCTTTAAAAGGTTTGCTTCTCATGAGTGATATATACCAAGTCCGATATTGCCTTTTCTGATGCTAGGGTTAAAGGTTAGTTACTTGGAGTCAGTGTGGTGTAGTTACTTGGAGTCAGTAACAAAATTACAATGTCACTATGAGTAAAATAAACCAACCCCCATAACTATGTATTGGTCAAGAGCCTAGTTCCTATGGAGGGGCCACTGACAATAAAAATTTTAATTTGAGTAAAATAAACCAACCTTTATTATTTTCAAAAGCTGAGATAGAGATATACTAAGTTGGTTGCTATGGTAAACAGTGTGTTTTTGCCATGGGTGAGTCCCCAATTTCCCTATAAAGTTATATAAACCAATACCCCTGTCTCTATTATTCACCAAAACTGAGCTAGATTTCAGAAATTGACTTGCTAGGAACTGCCAGGGATGCCATACAATTCTATGATTGAAATAAACAAAGCTCGCTTTCTTTATTATGATATTTTTGTTGCCATTTCCCATTTATTTTCAATGACCATTCTAAGTAAATGGTAAATCCTTAACCGTTTCTAGAGCATGGTGTTCAAATACTTTTGCTCTTGAGTGGTATGCTCTTGCACAGACTGGTAACCTCCACAAGTATTGTGGGTTTGAAATTTTTATGAGATTGTCAGAGTTCCATTGAGTCATAGCATTCTCAGTGATTTCTCAGAATTCTTTTAATGGTAGCAGTGTGAAAAGATATAGCAACCAAACTGGTTTGGATTCCTTGGCAAAGTTTAATGGCTGTACCTCGAACAATCCAGGAAATACATGTGCATTTTCTTCTCTGAAGCAAAAGTAGAATAACAAAGATTTGCATTTACAAGCCAAAAGAATAAAAGGCCAGCACGGCTACAATGACTTCAGACATGACTTCAGCCTCTTCTCTCAAGACACAGCATTTTCACGATGTGATGCTAACGAAACCCAAGTTTTTGAGGCAGTTAAGTGTTTCCAGCTTTTTTCCATGATGTAGGTCATCAGGGTAAATGTATATCACCACAGTTAAAGATTGAACAACGATGCATTTAAACAACTACAGTGGTACCTCGAGATATGAAATTATCCTGGGGTGGATTTTGTATCTCAAACATTTCGTATCTCGAAGCAAGTTTTACATGTTAAACGCCTAATCCGTGCAATGCCTCTCAGAAACAACAGTATAAGCTTTCAAAAAGTGGAAAACCAGAGAAAAATCAAGTAATGTTTCTTCAAGCCTTAAATCTACACATTGTTAATGTAATAAATGATAGTAAAACAGAATAAAACACAAACAAAATATGTAATATGTACACAAATGTGAAACCTTACCTTGTGAGTGAAGCGATGTGTTGGAGGAGGTGGAACGGATGCAGATAACATTACGTCACTACAACACCTTTTGTTATAGCACATTATTAGTAATCTATACATAATGTTTCGCTTAATTGATTTAAAGTATTTTAAACCATATCAGCCCCTTTGCATTGGGGGAATGGAGCGCCAGGACCCGGAAGTGCAGCGCGACGTCAGACTTAACAAGCGGAAAATAGAGCAGAACTCTTGGTGTTTTTCGTATCTTGGAATTTTTTTCAAATCTCAAAGCAAAGCATTTCCCCTGAGACTTTTCGTATCTCGAACATTTTGTAACTCGAAGCATTCTTATCTCGAGATACCACTGTTGTTTTGCAACAGACAATAACTAGATAGACATGGCTCTAATGGTAACGTTCTCTGTCATAAACAGCACAAAACCCTAATTTTTAAAAATCCATAATAGGACTTTCTTTAATCAAACTTCACTAAATAAAGAAAAAAGGCATTAAATCTATTGTCACTTTTTACTGTTCACCCCTTAGCCTAAACATTTTTCATGATAGATATAAAAAGATAGAGGGGTAGGGGGAGAACTGTAAATCCCATTCTTTATTTCCACATGAGGAGTGATGATTAATAGACATATGTTGAGAGCCAAGGAGACGTGGAACATTTCCAATAGCTGGAAATACACCATGCACCACCATACAAATACAGGGCAAAAGAACAGATGTCTGAATGGAGGACACTGCCAGACGCTGGCACAGAGAAACATTCAGGCATGCTGTGTACATGGTTGAGGCTTCCTTACAAGTATAGGAATCCAGTATCCCTCCTTTTGTTGTGCGTTAATAAAACGAAAAGCAGCTTCAAGTAGTTACAATGTAAAAATGTTTGTTATTGGGAAATTGATTTGTTCAGTGAATTGTGTTGAGAGAAAAAATGTCTGTTGAGTCAAAATTTCCAGAGGTTTAATACCTGGTGCGCACAATTTTTGGTAACATTTATTTTTATTTGGTTCCTGTTCCATCTAAGAGCTGGTCACTTAGTTAAAATATCATGAAAAAGGTCATTTATTCAAGATGTGAAATGTGCACAATGTAAACATTCACATGATATATTTCAATTGTTTTCAATTTCTTTACAGTTGACAATTATTATCATTATTTAATGATTAGAGGGTGGAAGGAACACCAAAGTGAGTTATTCTAACTCTAAGTATTTGTCCTTTGCTGTTTTTGCTTTGCAATTACTGTAAAAAAATGGTGTGTGATTTATTTAAAAAAAAAAGCTAGGGAAGTTTTTTCACGTAAAAAACGTGTAAGTTTTAACTTGGAAAAGCATTTAAGGCTGAACACAAGGAACAGTAACTTTAATAAAAAAATCTCAAGTTACCAGTATTTTCCAGTAAATGTTACTGACTGTATATTTTTATATCAAATTTTTATATCAATTTTATATCTCAAAACCAGATTGGTAATTATATATAAATATTTTTGTTATAGGTTAATTAGATTAATATGGGGTCAGGGGATGCTTAGATATAGAAAAAAAGAGCAGAAGGTTGAGGAGGAACCCTACATTGCAATTTATGTAAAGAATTCACTTTAGCTACGGTGTTAACAGAGTCCTGTGCTTGTTATTGTCTAAAGCATTTCAATTTAAGACAAAGATCACTGATACAGCATCAGTTTCTGCTGCTTTCAGAAAAAGATGGAGATATAGAGAAACTACATTTAACCAACTGTAAATATCTATAAATGTGAATCTGGAGCCCCCGAATGACAAGAAGAACGTGCAAAAGTCTTTTAGGAACCCACCTGCTGGCCTCGAACCAGCTATCCTACACTGAACGGTTACCAACTGCACCACCGTGCCACCCACAAAGAAAATGTACTTAAGTAATTTTAAGACCAAAATGTTTGTATTTTTACTCAAGTGAAATTCTGAAGGGAGCACTTTTGCTTTTACTGGAGTAATATTTTACAGAGTGTATTTCTACTTTAAGTACTTGCTTTGTGTACTTTGTCCACCACTGGGAAAAACACTCTAAAGCTTGAGATTTCATGATTTTCAGAGTAGTCATGTCATAGATCTTTTCACACTGCACGACACACTACATGATAGACACACTATTCACACTACATGATAGATCACCCAGAGGGGATGGCGCCCTGCCAATGTGTATTACACGTACTATTCAAAGACATTTGCATTGCATGGCATGTCTTTAATCACATGACTACGTCTCGCACTCCAGAGAAGTCACTTTAAAAACAATGCATTTGTGCAAAACATAAAATCACAAACTATGTTTTTATTTCTAGTTTCAATGAAGCCACTTTTGATCTGAAGCCATTTTTGATATTGCAATCTAAAGCCAATCTAACTCTGTTTTGGTTGTCGCTCTCTCATTGGCTACAGGTAATTGCTGATGTTATTTTCAGTCAGAATACATTGAACACTGCATAAGTCATTTGCGTTGCTTTATTCGTGCATATTGTACCACTGCTCAATTCACGTTTACTGAAGGCCCAGGCGCACCCAAACGCATCTCCGTATGGACAACATGTAAGCCACTCGTGCTTAACATGTCACTAGTGTTCGATGTAAACCCACAGTATGTCTGACTCACAGACAGCTCCAGATATTTAGCATGCCAAATATCTACTGACCTGTAAGCAACACTCTCAGAGCTCATCTATGTTCACATAAGAAGCCCATGATTTTAGGATTTTTCAGTGATTTCTCAAAACACTTACAGTGACTAAAAATTGGGGCTATAATCATGCAGGATGAACTTGGGACAGCTGAACTTTAGTACCTGGGTTGTTTTCAATTAAACTAAATGTGGCAAGGGTGAACATACTCTCGTTATACTTACATACTCATTCATATCTGATGAGCTGCTGTGTTCAGCTGTGGGTTGGCCAGCATTGTGCAGCTGAAAATAATTAGGGTGAGTGTGCAGACTGCAAGTGATGCTGGGAAATCAAGTACAGTAAAAGTTGCGGTCTGCTTTTCATAGATGCACATTCTGAAGATTATTTGAAATCAAATAGGAGAGACTTGATGACACTTTCCCTGCTTTGCTCTGACCTCTTGAGGAGATCTCCACATTGATATTCGGACAGTACCTCTTGTATGTGAAAAATCACTTTCAGATACAAATTTCCTGTGGGGGCACCTTGTGGGGATGCCTGACTTTCTTATTTTTCAGAATCAGAATTTCCTTGTGATTCCTACAGAAGATGGAGGATTGGGATTCCATTGCCCTTTAAAGGTAATGGCAGAAAGGTCATTTGGTAAAGGTGATGGTAAAATGTTTAGATGCTTTCTATTTTTATCAATTTCGTGTCCGTGGAAATTCTACCATCAGGAGAGAGGTTAAAGATGCTAAAGAGTGACTTAACCACTTGAACCATTTCTAAATTTGGAAACATTATCTATGATTTCTTGGTAGAAAATTTGAGTTATTTAATATTCCACAAACATCCATTTTATACTTGTGTGAAATGTTTTGAAGCATGTTTTGGGACATTATAAAGGTACATTATTTCTCCACTAGGTGTCTCACTTTCAGAACACTTTTGGTACTGCTCCAACAGCTTTTATATGCAAATAGATGAAACACAAAATAACTTTACATCATCTTTTTTTTAACAATACACACTGTTCATGATATCATACACAGCACAAAATTATTTCCTTGAAACAATTTGTGTCAAAGTTTGCAAAAAAAAAAAAACAACCGCAATTTACTGAAACTGGTACAATGTTAATATTTATGTAAAATTAAATTAAATGTACTAAATAAAAATTTTTGCTGTAAAGCTAATAAAGCCAGGGTCTAGGCTGGTGTGCATTAGATTGTATAATATCATCCAACCTTTAGGGGGCAGCAATAAAGTTTGTAAACTCGAAAGAATGAAACATAAAAAGTTATTATACCGCTCTCTCATGCTCATCTAGGAGTTTCCTTTGTAAAAAAAAAAAAAAAAGTATTGTGCCCATGATATATTGTTACGCTCCTAGTAATTTCAACGAGAAGTGGAAAGCAGTTACCTCTCCTTAATTGTACAGGAAAAGTCTAAGGCAGCTAGAATCATGGTGACTAAAATTGTTAATGATTGAATGTCTTCTCAAGAAATGGACATACAGACCCTTTTTCAGCTAATGATCCTCTGAATGATTCAAATGAGAACTGGGTGAAGGTTTGGTTGAGAGTAAAGGCCAAAATCAACTCAACTTGCAGGCAGATGCACACTGCTTATGAGCCCTATCCCCATCAACAATGGTGGTAAGCCTGTCATGATATGCAATAAGATTTTAAATAAAACCGTTGTTGGTAAGTTTTCCATCTGTAATATTTTCCAATTGCTTGATGCCTTGACATCCATGCAGTTCAGTGCGACCTAGCAAGCTCAAACAGCCTTTCTCTAGCGTAGTTTCTTTCCTTTCTCAGGAACATCCCAGTTCCTGACAACCACCATCTCCTGGAAGGATTAGAGAGAATAACTGACAGCTGGATTGATAACACACATCCACACTCACCAGACAGGACAAAACTCGAACTGAAATGAAAGAATCGATCAGATAAGGATGCATATCTTGAAGAGTATTGGTTAGAATAGTCTGACAAGAAATAGAGAAAGACAATGGGTTTAAGAAGTGTGTCTGAAGGGCAGCTGAATGACATGAGAAATAGCACAGACTGAGGGAGGGGGATTGATGAAGACCTAACAGTGTGTCCGTGACCAACTGTGTCTCTTCTGGGGCCACTGGCTTTCTGGCATATATATTTGTAAAATAAAATATCTTTATGCATTTATTTATCTCAATATTATCACTTATGGCAACAATTTACATTATGCTCTTGAATGTGTTTTTTCTTGTCAATATGAAAAGACAACAACAGGACTGATTGGACTGATGGGGCCATGGACTGTCAAATCTTGGTTTAGAACATCCATCTCTGACACAGCCTAGCCAATAAAGGAGCAGCTCAAGAAGAAGAAGAAGGTTAAGGTCTTTGAGGGGCTAGTCCACAGAAAACCACAATGTCACACTTGATTCTGGACACCTAAACAATTAGGAGATCTGTGGAGAATAGTGGGATGTAATCCCTCCTCAGATGCCTACAACTCTGCTACCAACTACAAGAAAAGGATTATGCAATAAAGTACTATGCCATGTTTTGGGTCAATTGCTAATTTAACTAATAAATTGTCTAAATATATGAATCTATCCAAAAATTGAATTACATAAAGATCTATCATTAGTTGCTTTTATTAAAAGCAACTAATTGGTTGGAAGAAACTCTGCAGGGCTCTCCAGGAACTGTGTTTGACAACCCTGTCCTAAGGTATGCCTCAGGGAATGGTGACACCCTGCCTTGGGCTTTATAACATCTCATCCTTTACACCAGGGGTGCTCAGCGGTGTGAAATTGAAACAATATCAGCCGATCATCCATCCCGTTACAGTTCAGTAAAGTTAGCTGCAGATTCACGGATTCGGTTTTCTCTGCTCAATAGCTCGCGACCAGAATGTTCTTAGTAAACAAATAACACCTATTTTTAATCTTTGTTATGTAGCGGACAAACTACAAAATGTTTTTTATCAAAACAAGTTTCCCTCGGCATTCGCAGAAACACATTACCGTCTATGAACAACCCGCTGACATGGAATCGCTTAGGGACCGTCTGCAAATGACCAGATCCAAAATATGTTTTACCCAGAATATGCTTCATAACTTCATTCTAAATTACTCTATTACAACCAAAATCAAGCAACACGCCACTCCTCACCGGAATATTGTACTGCATGACTCAGTTTCAATAATATTGAAATATTTATTAGAGCATCATTTTTATTCTTGATTATTTGGATCAAAGCTCAATTGCTCCCATAAAAATCACTCTATTACCAACAAATTCAGATCACACACAACTGTTCTAATGATTCAATTCAGTGCAAGTCATCAAATTAAACTCACGTTATTACAAAAAATGTAAATAATTAATTATTATGTGTGTTTTGTCAATTCTCAATAAAGTTGAAAATAATTGTTTGTTGACTGATATTTTACATTTTTGTAGCGATAGATCACTTTGAATTGGTCATTTTAAAAGTAGCTCGCAAGCTGAAAAAGTGTGAGTACCCCTGGTCTACACAAATGGTCAATCAAACACCTCTATAAAAGCAACTATTGAACAACATGTTTCAGGGAGAAGTTCTCTTACAACTATTTAAGCTTGTAACTTTGTTACCTGACCAATTATTCACCCAATACACCTATATACACAGCAGCCATGCAAGAACAGATAATAAAATGACCTTAAACACACTCAAACACACAAAGAGTTTTACATTTTCTCGCTATGTGGAAAATGCACTTGATAATTTTGAAATCAGTAAATGAATATAGTTTTCTTTTTGTGGTTGAGCTGTTTATTTAAAGGAGCTAAACCTGAATGAACAAGAAACCCCATGCACTCCCCATGTTTGCTCCATTTAGCTGAAAACACATTATGCTGCTCTGCTTGTAGAGCCTAAACCGCTGTTCAGGAAGGATTTACATACATTGCTGTTCAAATAAGATTTTTTAACATTTACTGCACTCCCTCTATTAGATAGCTGCTGACGAATATTAACAAGTTTAATGGAGGCTGAGGAATATGCATAACATCCATAATGGAAATATGGCAATAGAGGGCAATGCTCCCAAATTTCCTGGACCACAGATAAAAAGCTTATCGTTTTCATTCAAGTACACTCTGAAAAGAGTAACATTACATGTTAAGTTATTCAATTTTTTTATGTGTTTATGTGTTGGGTGGTGGTGGGGGGGGGGTGTTAATGAATATTTTATTTAAAAGACATTTACTCTTCAACAACCTCCAATTTCAATTTTCTTTAAATGCATAGTTTATATGTGTGTGATAAAATGGTTTACGTAAACTAAATGTGTGGTGGGACGGTGGTATAGTGTGTAGCACTGTGGCCTTCCAGTTAAAGGTTTGCCAGTTCACCTTCCTGGAAGGAGTTTGCATGTTCTCCCTGTGCTTGCTTCCGGTTTCTCCCATAATTTCTCAAAAACATGCTAGGTTAGGTTAATTGAAGAACCTAAATGGGTGGCACCAGCAGACCCCCATGACCCCAAAAGGGAATAAGTGGATTGGAAAATGAATGAATGAATATTATAGTTGGAAGGCTCGCCGAATACCTTTCTGGGTTAACCGGCGAGTTTGCATGTTGCCCCCCAATAGACTGGTGACCTGTCCAGGGTGTGCCCCCGCCTCTTGCTCGATGTGAGCTTGAGATAGGCACCAGCGGTCCACCGTGACCCCGAAAGGGAATAAAGGGGCAGGAAAATAATAAATGAATTCATTTTCAGCTTTTGGCTTCTGAATAAATACAAAAAAATGTACAGTATAGAGTTCCTTGAGGGGATGCTGAGAGTTTCTTGGGAGGATGCTGTACAAGAAGCATTTGAGAGAAAATCTGAAGTTCATTTCTACACTACACAACGAGGATCTTCATTGGCCCGTTGTAATTGGTTGGAGGGAATTGGATGCTCTCCCACTTGACATAAAATTATTTTTCAATAAGGCTCTTAAATTGGAAGGATAAAAAAAACACAACAAAATACATTGTAAATAATAGCAGCTTGATAAGAGCATGTAAATAATGTTCAAAACCATGATACAAGACAAACCCCCAATAAAAAGTGCTTTCATAAACCTTCTATCATTAACAGCATTAAGTGAAAAGACATTTTAAGCAGCAGTTGGGTCCTTAGCAGAACTTATGTGAGCACAATTATGAAAAGTTATTTTATTATTATTCATTAGGTTTATTGCACTTGGAACAAGAGTTTCGGTAAATATTCTTCCTGGCTGGAGGGACCTTATAACGTTTGCCTGTACATCTCTGTTCCCTCCTTCAGGTAACGGGGTTATGAAGGTAACCTTAGATGTTTTAGTCGTATTTATTTATTTCAAAATGTAATAGTTTTAGTCATGTTTTAGTGGATGGAAATCAAAAAAATGTTGATTAAACATTTGTCTTTGATAAGCTAATTTATGCCAAGCGACCAAGGAGTTGGCAAGGTTGCTATAGCCTAAGAGAGAAGACCCCACCAGATCTCTTAAATACAAAGGGACACAGAGGGGGTGGTCCTACTAGATGAGCATTGTTGATGAAAGTAGGCCACTTGACAATGATGTATTTACCCAGTGTCCTTTGAGATCAATCACACACCCAATTCACAAAATATCTTTATTGGCCAACAATACAAATAATGCCATTACCGCTGAAAGACCACTGGGAAAAGAAGGCATGTCCTAAGGCAGGGGTGTCAAACTCAGTTCCTGGTGGGCCACAGCCTCGCACAGTTTAGCTCGAACCTCAACCAAACACACCTGATGCAGCTCGTTAGGTCCCTCAAGGTGTTTGCAAGCTTCGGGTCTGGGTCTCTCTGAGCAGGGTTGGAAGAAAACTCTGCAGGGCTCTCCAGGAACTGTGTTTGACACCCCTGTCATAAGGTATGCCTCAGGGAAAGGTGACACCCCTGCCTTGGGCTTTATAACATCTCATCCTTTACACAAATGGAAGCTGACACTGACTTTTACCACAGACGGTCATTAGCTGTGATCACTTGAGACAATTTAAGTCAACAATTAAAGGAAAATAAACTCTCTATAGAATCAGAATGAGCTTTATTGGCAGGTATGTTTGCACATACGAAGAAGGTGTTTTCAGATTCACAAGACAAGACAAAATACAGGTAATAAAAAATAAAATGTAAATCCAAATTTACAATTGACAAAATAGACATTCTACGTTTACAAAAAGACATTCAAAATTAGCATAAAAAAAAAAAATATTATAAAAAATATATTATATATATATATAATCAAAATTAGACATAGTTTCTCTAATGAGCCACTATAGAGATGGACATATGGACCAATATTTCCAATGTTCTGATGTTTTATCAAAAACCAATGTCTTGACTTAATACAGGCCAAAAATAAATTATTTTTTGGTGGTAACTAGATTTTTTTCTTAGTTTGTGGCATTTTGGAACCTAATTTTTCTGTTAAAGCATATCATATTTTTTTTTAAGAATGACCATAACAAACTTGTTTTTTGAACAAAACAAAACTATGTTTTGAAAAAAAAATGTTTCTACCTGCCATAGAGGTGGAAGAAATATGGCAAGCCTTTTTAACATTGTACATTGTAATTAATTACAAAAGCATTTGAGATATCTTCAATGTTTCTCGATGTTTTTTGGGAGGAGACTGGCACAAATGTATTTCAGGAAGACAACCATTTGTTTTTTTCCTAACAATAACATGTCACTTCTATCGATTAACCTCTTACAATCAGCATTACGGTTGTTTACTTTATCATATTAGGCTGCCATACCAAGGTCCACTGAGACATTACTAAAGGAGGATGGATTTGTTTATGATGAATGGTTCAAAACAGATGCTAACTTTAGCTTCTAACACAAAAGCCCTAGACGTGAAACATGCATCTATCAAAACTATAATCATATGTGTTGCTGTTTACATTGCATTTAAACATAGTACTAAAATGTTATAGCATCATGGTCTTTCACGTTATTATGGTCTTTGAACAAAGAAAAGGATCATAATACATTTTAAATAAATATTTGGCCATGTTTTTTCTGTTATATATAATTATTTGTGATCGGTGAAAAATTACCATTAAAATTGCTTGAAATATTTTACTTTTATATGTTTTATGTTTAACATTTTTTACATATTTGTATTATTCACATTTTTATAAACCCATTGTTGAATAAAACATATTGTTTATTTAGATATATGTTACAAATTTGGAGGAATCCTGAAGGTGTCGGATGATCTGCCGTACTGGGTTTGAAGGCCAGAGACCTGGCCTTCGGTTTGACCACTCTATTTGCATCTGTTGCTGCCAGGGGTCACTGTTCCTGCTGTTCTCCCGGCCAGAGAATAACTTATTTTAAAAGAACTGAATTCACTTCAACATGAAAGCGCTCTAAAGCACTCTAAGTGCTTGTGAAGCTGCTTTGATTTCATTAAATGGTTTCAAACTCTATATGAAACAATTTATTTACATATAATCCAGGACCTTATGAGAATCCACCGACTCAAACGCATGTCTAACCTGCAGGATGTGTTTGAAACAAGTGCAGTTTGAGAGAAAGAGGATGAGTGACTCATGCTGCAGCGGCTCAATGATAAACAATACATCTCTCCCAGAAATGAACTCAGCAGTTGAAGAGACACACATCGGTTGGATGCTGCTATTGATCAATGGTCTGATGAGTGGTATATTTCATAAGGAATTGTAGAGAACTTTTTATGTTTTACCTACTGGCTGGTGAATTGTGAACTGTAGCTTTATTTATATTTGAGAAACAAATCACTCATCCAAGCTGATCAATATTGTTGTCTACATTACAATTTATTAAAAGAACCAATCACAGGGCTTCTTGTTGGAGGGGAAGGAATCTACTCACTCGTGTCACTGCTATTGATAACAACTCATGATGGTCATAAAGGTGTATCCACCAATGGCATTTAGCCCTCTTTTAAAAAAAGATTCATTTAGAAGACTCATTTATAAAGGTTGCGTACATATAAAGCAGACCCAAAAAGTGCATACTCTTTTTATTTTTTCACATTCTGTACATTTCACATAAATATAAAAGTTTCTTCTTAAAGGTGACGGTTGGCATTACTTGATGACAAGAGGACAAATACTGAGAGAAAGTGTATTCTGTGAACATAATGATTTCTCGGACAATGATGATGTGTGGCTAAGTCAATTTAGATTCCAGAGAGTGGTTATCTTAAATGTATCGGCTGAATTGTGTTTATAGCACTTCAGAGGCAACTGCTTTTCGGGTGTCCACCTCCCTTACAAGAATTTCAATTTCTGTTTCAGAAAAATACATTTTTTCCCTCTTTTTTCAACCGCCATAATTCACAATGTCAACGCTCATCTAAATATACATTAATATTCATGAGCCCTTTTGCATGTTTGGGGCAGAGACCCATTTGTGTTCCATCTGTGATTTATAAAAAGAAGATTGCTTGCAGGTGAGGGTACGAACGTTTTTAGAAATCTAATTTTGAAGTTTTGATTTTTAGTTTTAGTCAGGATTCTACACACTCTTTTATAAATAAAACCCCAGGAGTTTTGTTTAAGGCAGTTAGTGGAGTCAAAAAAGAGACGTTTTGACCGAATGGATTTGCATGTTAACCAACTGCTGTGGTGACATTTCCACGTCCCGAAACATGATGCTATGCAAAACGAAAGGCGAATCGGTTGTTTGACAAGTTAGTCAAACAGACTCATAGGCAGGTCTGCACCATAGTAACCTACAGCTGCTGTAATTGGACATAGACAATGAAAGATGTATATCGTGAAATAACATGTGATTACAATGATACCAAAACCCTAACAAGTAGAGCCACTAAACAAAGCAAAGTCTTAACTAGTTGAACAAAGAACATTACCCAGACATTACCCCCCTCTCCCACTAGGTGCAACCACATGCTTAATGCTTTGGGTTTAAAGCCAAAGGAAATGGAGGAACCGAAGCAGTGATAAGACCTGAAGGAGTGGTCCCGGCTTCTGAGGGTCATTGTTTCTGAGGGTTCAGGCTGGAGGTTCTAGGATTCCAGCTGGAGGTTCCAGAAAGCAATGAGGAACTGAATACCAGGTCGAAGCGAGTATATAGCGTTACAGCACCAAAAGTCAGACTCCCCTGTCCTCCCATACTGTTCAAAGAGAGATTTTCAAGCAGGGTTGAGAGAAGGAGAGTTTTCAGATTGAAGATGGGTGAGAGGACAGTTGGGTGGGTCGTTGAAACTCTGGAGTCGAGCTGGACCTGTACTGGAACTGAATCTGGACCAGAACCCTGGAGCAGAGCAGGAACTGGAGCAGAAGCCGGACTGGAGCAGAGCCAGAGCACAAAGTGGCTGAAGTTGGACTGGAATTATGGATAGAGCTGGAGGTTGACTGGAAACCAGGATTGGAATACTCGGGCAGAGCTGCAACTACACTGGAATAGAGCTGGAGGAGTTTTCATGGCTAATTCTTTGAGAAGGGCTGGGTCTGAGCTGTCAACCTGGAGCTCAGGGTGTGCAGCTCTGTGGCTACTGGTCGTTGCTCCCTGGAGCTCAGGGTGTGCAGCTCTGTGGCTACTGGTCGTTGCTCCATGTTGTGGTCATCTTTTTAATTATTTTGTAGAAGCTGAGAAACAGCAGATATCCTTTTTTCTTTCAGTAAACTGCTTTAATAGCCAGCGACAAAGTGAGTCACAT
Organism: Danionella cerebrum; assembly: GCA_007224835.1. Taxonomy (NCBI): domain Eukaryota; kingdom Metazoa; phylum Chordata; class Actinopteri; order Cypriniformes; family Danionidae; genus Danionella; species Danionella cerebrum. Next base: position 36,685 of record SRMA01027210.1, on the reverse strand, counting down.
TACAGATCTTCAACACTTTCGCTTCTTCTGGTAGTGACGCTCTATACACATAGCCCTCCTTTGCTCTTCTTAACATTATTGTTCAGATAAACTCGCTAAACTGGACATCAAATTCCGCTTCTTAAGATGGCCATGAGAATTAAAAAGGGATGATCTGTTTCAGGGTGAATAGTTATTAAACAACATTTCTACCTAGAATCAGAACCTACTCTGAAAAAAAGAGTTTGGTAGTACACATCTGTTTTTTTTCCCCTTTTTACCAAAATATTCACTTTGAAGAAGGGACAATTGGACACAATTTTTGTTTCTAAATGGTGAGGAGAAGAAGAGCAATCCCCACAATATCTTTCTAAAGCATTTATCAATGTTGTGTTGGTTGTGTTTCTATTAATAATATGTTATTTCTGCAAATGGAAGCTCTGTTAAGTAATAGTGTGAATGCCAAAAATACATAGAGTGTTTCACCTCAGTGTTTTTGTGCTGGCTGAATGGTTTTGGTTTTCACACACATGCGCACAAAATTAACGTTTCATTTTTTCTCCCTCCCTCAACCACTCTCTTAGAATAGGCTATATCTCATAAACACTTTAACTATGGCCACTGTATCCATAACAAGATAAAGTATGAACTTACAAGGGATTTTCTGAAGCAGTGTTCCATATGGCTGAAAGGGTAACAATCAGAAACCAGTATTGAGAAAACCACACTTAAGTTCCAAAATGCAGACATTCACCAAAATGGCACCTACTTACAAAGCAGAAAACTGCTTAGAGTTACTTTCAAATTATTTCAACACTTGCTTATTTTTCTTTCTAATTATGTGAATATATGTGCATTTTAAATGTTTTTTTTTTCGTTTTATTCAAATATTCAAACTGCTGGGAAATTAGAGTCATGCCAAGGGTAGACGAGTGAGACACCACTTCTGGAATCTTTTGGACTTTTCAGCAAGAAAACAAATGTGTATTAAACAATATTTTAAAATGAATATATACATTTCTATATAACAAATATAAATACGTAAAAATGGACTTGGACTTAACTCGAGTTAGCTTTTCTGGGTTTCAGGATCTTCTGTTAAGACAAACAATGATTTGTAGAGATCAAGACTTTCGCTCTTCGTACACACGACCCCATCAAGCTTTATTCCAAACATGCAATAATTAGAGACAAATTCATTACACATTTCTACTTCCAGTTCTTAATTCCCGTTCGCTACTTGATACTTTCTAGAGCCTTCTCCGTGGTCCTGAAACGTGTTGCTCTCCACGGTCATGAACTGACTTGGGTTTTTACATTTGTTTCACAAACCTCGAAATGCTATTTACAAGAACAAAAAGGTAACAAGCAAACATACAAAAAAGAATACTATCTTAATAGCAGTGGACAATCGCTCTTTGGCGCGCTAAACGTTTCGCGCCATCCAGCACCAATGTGCGCGCGCGGGAAGGAGGGGGCGGGAAGGTTGGTTTGTGGAGGGCAGAGGCACTTCAGCGTTTCCTGCGCTTTCCTCCTTTCCAGCAGCTCGGGCAAATACTTCAAAATACAATCGTTGGACATGAAAGAAATCACTGGAGAATAAGTGGAAAGACAGAACGGGAAATCAGCAGCCGGAGCTCAGGAAGTGTCCGAAGTGCGTCGAAGAGAAGCAGGATTCATTCATCACCGGTGAGGTGCTTTTGCGTTTCCTAATGACTGAGTGATGCGTAAAACGCGTGTCGTGTGGATTTGAACACGGGGAAACATTAGTAAACACTGGCACTGGCACAGTCTACGCATTGTTTGATTCACGATAAAGTGTGTTTTGGTGAGGGACACGTCCTTTGCGTGAAGGTTTAACAGGTTTCCAAACGCAAGAGAATGCACTGTTGATGCGCTGAGGTGACCAGGGGTGAGCGATGTTCGTATAATTCAATGTGGCAAGATTTCTCTCAAATGTTACTCTCTGAAATGATTTTTAGTTTAAAAACTGTTAAACTCTTATTTACTCTATCCATCGATGTCTCATTCACGCTGTTGCTGTGTATCAAAGACGCGGTATTAAGCTGTTGGACGCTGAGGTAAAAGTGATTCGTGAACTCCACCTTTTATTTTTGTTACGCTGTAATTTTGAAACCTGAAGCGCAACAATTTCAACGTTCATTCTAACAATAAAACTTCATTAAAATGTTTATCTAGTGGCCAGAAGTGCGCTAATTGCGTCATGTGTGCAGTTGTAATATTGTATGGCAATGGGAATTGATCCGCATCCGTGGGACGAGGGAAAAACAGCCTTAGGTGTTAGAAATCGATCGGTCTGATCACAGTGTGTTAGACATAATGACACTTAGTTTGCGAACGCGTTTTCTTCAGTTTGCTCTCTCTGCAGGCTAAGGATTGTGTCGAATCGTTCGAGTCAGTGGCTTGTAATTCTGCTCAAAGAGTTACTTAATTTTCCGCGCAACTGTAACACGCTTACGCAACCGGTCCTTTGGACGAGCGAGCACGCTTTCAGAGGGAACGAGTGGATTGCATGTGTGTGTGTGTGTGTGTGTGTGTGTGAGAGAGAGAGAGAGAGAGAGAGGGGGGAGGGAGTGATTTTGGTGGCTGAATACATTATTCATGTAAAGACATGTGCTGTGTTGTTTACTAGACATTTGTCTGAATCAAAAGTGTTATATATCGTTAATTATTGTATTTTATCACTTGCTTATCTGCAAGATTTCTAACACTCAAAGACTGTCCTTTTGGGTGTTTTTTTTTAATACCTTACAATTTGCGCAAATAAATTACCTTTAAAACTTTTATGGCAATGCTTGATATAATTTTTTTGTAACTCCAGCTTATATTTTTTATAAATATTTTATTACAATACACAATAACCCCCCCCCCCAAAAAAAAAAAAAAAAAACAATTGTACAAAAATACAAGTCAAAAAGAAAATTGAGAATGACGTTTTTACATTTTTTTTATAAAAAATCAAATGCCCAAAAAGCAGAGCAAGATCAGAACATTGCATTAAAAAATTGGCGAACCTTTCCTTAACATTATACTCTGTTCCAAGCACTTTTTGTGCCATTGTGAAAAACACAAGCCATATCACAGATCTCTTATCCCTTCTTTTCATAAAACAACTACATGGCAGTGATTAGGGGTCTATAAAATGAAACTTAAAGACGACTGAGGATTTTCTCACATTTTCATTTGAATGTTAAAGTCATGTCTTGATTGGCACATGCACCGGTGCGTGCAAAGACTTTTAAGGGTTAAATAAGTAAGCATTACTCTACGCATGATTCTAATTTAGTAGCACCAGTTTGAGGTTGTTAGCTGTAATAAGGACACACGTGAACCCCACAAAAGGGCAAAAGCAAAGAGCAGTTGAAGACACAATTGTAGCTCTTCACAAAGCTGGGCTACGGAGAAATTGAAAAGCATCTTTTGTGAAAAATTACAACTGGTTAATGGCTAGACCAGTTGGCTATATTGGGGCCCCACGAAAGTAACCCCTCTTCTCATGGGGTATCAAAAATGCTAAGAATGGTGAAGAATCAGCCCAGAACTTCATGGGAGGTGGTTTTTAATGCCTCGACGAGAGCTGGGGTCACTGTCTCCAAGGCTACTATCAGTAATACAGTGAGGAGTACACTGAGACGATGTTCCCAGGGAGAATAACAACCCTAATTTTGCCTATTTCATGCATTTAAGGTACTTTAGGCAATCCTGAAAAGCTCCACAAAGAGTAAAGTTCAGAGGTTGCACTGCAGGCATTGGGTGCTTCTGAGCATGATTACTGCATTGGACTCGCATGATATGCATGGCACAATTTCAATGTTGGAAGGCAGGATACTGTGTCCCACAGTAAATGGGAGACCGGGAAGTAGAAGGAGAACTGAGAAGGAAATGGAGGGAGGTAAGAGATACCTGCTCTGTGTCGATCCAATACAACGGTAGCATTAGGATCAAAAAAAACAACAACATCTAATCTATGTACTGTATCAGGTACTCCACGATTTTTACAAATATTTCCTCTGGAATACAGAGCTACTTTATTTCATCTGTCTGTTGATTGTAATATTGTGTCACTGATTTTCAGGAATACTTGTCGAAAGCTTTCTTGTTTAGGTTTGCTTTCCTGCAAAGTTAAACGGCTGAATCCAAACTGTTTTTGTTTGCTTAGCTGATAACTTCTGTTAGAACTGTAGAGGTTCTCATGTCATAATCCCACCTACATCCATTTAACCCACTTCAATGTGTACAGAACAAAAACAACAAAACAAAACTTTAAAAAAAATCTCTTTCATATTACCAATCAAACCCTTCTCCTTTGAAAAATCAGATTAATCTCTTTACCTCACTAATCACTAACAAATCAGAGAATAAAAATCACCAATATCATGTTTATATCCAAGTTCAATCACATCTCTTAAGTTTGATTCAAGTATAGTACGTTCTTGTCAAGCGTTTGAAACAAGCAAGAGAATTTATAGAAGCTTTCATTGTATTTTATCTGAGGACGAGGAAGAGGCTTGCTTCAACCGGTCACTAAACTAGAAGGACCTGTGTGCGAGCCCCCTTCTGTCCCCTGACAATAAGGAAGAGAGTGAAACATTTTTGAGCAAAACCATTACACGCCACTTTGGTCAGATGACCAACTAAGATGTTATATTGGTTCCTTTCAAATAGATTTGGACTTCCCTTAAAATTTGGAGAAAACTCCCCGTCGCTTCTTAAGAATGTTATTTTTAAAAACACCTGTAAAGTTCCCAAGCAGATGTTTGAGACTTGGTTTATTTGCTTTAAAAGCAGCTGGATTTAACCCTTTAACCCTTGCAACATTCCCTTTATCTACCTCAGCACTAATCAAAACCACTTTTTTAGTCCAGGATCTTAACACTTTAACTGCCATGTTCTCCTTTAGTGTGAAAAAATGATCATGTAAATAATAACAACATTGGCATTGGTGGATTTTTAGTTTTTCTGTAGCACCAGATCTTCATTTTTTTTCTCCCTCATTTATTATTCGTCCCCATTGACTTCCATGATAGTGACCTTTTTTTATTGCAATGCCATGACGCCAAACAATCATGTATTCCTGTTGGGAAGAGCAAAAATTTGAGATTTTAGCTGTGTGTGAGAGTTTATTCTGTAAATAATCTATACTGCGCCAGATTTATTATGAACCAAAATGCAACAACAGCTGAACAATGGTGAGCAATATTAGTGAGAGATATAATGAGTACAATATGAAAAGTACAAAAGGCAAGGTGCAAAAGTTGAGAATGGATGGAGAACTTAACAATTAAACTAAATATTTAAATGTTAATCTCAAGAGTTAATGGTTCTAAATAGTGATCTATAGTAAAAATCTTTTAAATGCCTGGGTTTATTTTACCCTTACTTTTTGGCCTCCTTCTTACCTGTCTGGTTTATTATTATTAATTATCTCTCCCCAGTGTTCCCCTTATTGGTTTGACCATTCATCATGGATCATTTGCATATTCAGTCTTTTGCTTTGCGCTTATCTGAGTTTTTTGCTCTCTGTGAGCGTCTTTGGTTTAAATCAGGGGTCACTAACACAGTCCGAATCCAGACTGTCCCATATGCTGTCCCATATGGACCAAACTGAGCGTTTTGAATCAAGATCTAGTGGAACGCTGTATTTTATTTTTCCTTCTTCATGGTACTTATTTAGCGGACATGAGAAGGCGTTGACCAATTGAACATGAGTTAAACAACTTCACGTATCTTCTCTCAGCCAATCGAATGTGGTAACAGGTGGTAAACAGAAGTGTTACCTCTTTCCCACAGGAATGACCACTGACAATCAGGAATGCAAGATTATTTGGTGTCATGGCACTGCAATCAAAAAGGTCGTAATAATGGAAGTCAATAAATGATAATCTGCCGCAACCAATGGCGATGTTGTTTGACATGTCCAAGCCAGAATGATTTTCATATTGAAAATAAGTATCCCCCCCCCCTCCCAAAACCAGTGACAACGTAGTTTCTTGCCAATTAAAGGGTAAAAATCCTGGATAAAAAATATAGAGCTGAGGTATATTTGAATTTTTGAAAAAAAATGATTTGTCATTCAGTTTGATGAAACTAAGAAAAAGCCAAATATAGATGGAATAAGTGGAAAAGAATTGACGGCCTTGCTGTTTATTGTCAATTATACTAAACCAGAAGTAATCATGAATAACAAATATCATTAATAACAGATTTTTAACAGAGAAGACATTAAAAGTATGTAAAATGTATAGAAACACCTGTTCTGGCCGTGCAGCTCCTGAGCAGATGTGTTCACTTGAAATATTTGAGACATGTTGGGAATATCTTGAGGGATGGAATTTCAAAGTTTGGGAGCACAAACAGAATGATCATGAAAAGAGTGCAGCAGAGATTTCGAGTAGAAGCAGATTCTCTAGAGCACGACTGACTCCAAACACACAGAAGCCGCTTTGACTCCAGTGTGTTCTTCCTTTGACGAATGTACTCTTCATTATTGATAGTCACATGATCATGTAGAATGCATAAAGGTCTTGTCTACAGTGCATGCTGACTTGAATAAATGCAACTTTTATTTATTATCTGATTCTAAAAACACAATAGAGAGAGAGAGAAAGAGAGAAAGAGCTCAAAGTTACAAGTGCTGTCAATCTACCAAAAAAAAAAAAAAAAAAAACAACAACCACAACCA